>JAKOPK010000268.1:0-38994 GCA_024195185.1 Coniferiporia weirii
AAAAAGAAAAAAAAAAAAAAGAGTGTCGCCGGCGGCGTAGGACTTTTGAAGCCTCAGGCCGCAAGTTACACTGTGACGGATTGGGACGCGTGATGGGCTCCTAACACCTCGTCACAGGGTCGACGGTGGTACCTTCAAGGCTTCAACGGAATCGGACTCGGAGCTGTGACCAAGTCTGCTGCACTTTTCTCCGAAGCTGTGAAAACAGTGGGTTTAACGAGGAGGGGAAAATAGCCTAAAAATGCCGCCCTCTCTTCCACCTGAGTTCACAGCACTCTACAGGCTCTTCCTTCGGGCAACATCCGCGGCCGTGCTGCACAACAGACCGGCGCTCAAAAGCCTCAGAAAGACGTACAGACATTCCTTCGAGGCCGCTGCGTCGGCAATAAAATGTACACATGCAGAGAGTAGCAGTCCAGAGGGAGTCGAAAACGCAAAGAGGTGGCTGGCCGAGTTTGACACGCGAAGTGAGTTTTTGGACGAGTAAGCTTGCCATTTACCCTACACGTTTTACTCATAATATTTTCCCCTGTGAGCAAGTCACGAACACTCTTGAGCTCTTACACAATTCGGCGCTCTCGCGAGGCCTCCCGCATCGCGTCGTTTCGCGCTTGAACTTTCTGGCACGGTCTAACTATGGCTGGTCAATGGGCCACTACCACACGCCAGCCATCCTGTGGAACCCGCAGCTGCCCCCGAACTCTCCGGAGTACAAAATCAGGCCACCATCCGAAATACCTGGCGGGAAGAAGAAGGTGGAGAAGCGCGCTGAGGACATGCAGCTTAATAGCGCTGCATGGGGTCCACTGGGGGAGGTAATACAGATGGCAGAAGGTAGAGATGGATTAGTGCTGGGCAGGGTGAGCTTCAAGCGGGGGAAGGTGAATCCTCGACTTCTCTGAACTTGTGAGCGCGTCAATTGCAAGATTTGAGGGGTCAGATTATTGACTCTCAGGATACTTCGTATAATTATAAGTTATAGAACGTCGCTGTACATGAATCTGCTAAGGGATATACTCAAAATTACGGCCACTCCGGCCACAGCAAAGGGTGAGTTGAATGTAGTGGCTGCAAAAATCGTGGCTTAAGTCTTTGATCATCTGAACAGACGTTAGTGGCACGGTACTCCACACGGGCCACATTGATTTACCCGATTCAGTGTCAAAACTCTGGAGACAAAGGGACCGGTTTGTTCCCGCCACGTGTTGCGATCTATATAAATGAGACGAGAATTGCTGCTCGCCCGTCAGTTATCTCCGTCCCTCAGACAAGGTTGGCCCTGTGGTCAACAACCTTCTTCCCCATCACAGGCCCACGAAATTAGGGAGGGAATTTCTGGGGTTGTAGGTTTGTGGGTAGAGTGCCACCAGCCACTTACCCGCTTATTAAGCTCGTGGCTTTTCTTCAGCCGATACTTTATCTTTTCGGAGGAACGCTACCTCAGAGACCGTTTACAATTCCACCTCTTTTACGGAGTGCTGAAGAGATGTCCGGAGCCACGAACGATGCGACGCAGGCATCATACCGATCTATTAATG
This sequence comes from Coniferiporia weirii, assembly GCA_024195185.1. Taxonomy (NCBI): domain Eukaryota; kingdom Fungi; phylum Basidiomycota; class Agaricomycetes; order Hymenochaetales; family Hymenochaetaceae; genus Coniferiporia; species Coniferiporia weirii. The sequence continues at coordinate 1,539 of JAKOPK010000268.1, forward strand.
AGCCAGTTTTCTTCGAAATCGACTTTGGTGACGGCGCGATCCAACATGTCGCCCGGAGCGACAGTGTGGACCACGAAGAAAATCCTGCGGAGCGCAAGAGTTCTCTCCTTTCTGACGACGAATTCGAGCCTATTCGAATGAGTATCGCGAAGCGCGTCCCCGAGCCTTCAGAAATAATCAAGAAGCACCCGGAGAGAGGGGACACATTACTTCCCCCAGACGATGCAGCGCGTTCCATCGAATCTTCCGAGAGCGACGAATCTAGGATTTCTCCTCCAAAGTCTGGTCCGGGGACACATCCGCTCTCGCGTGCGCCTACTTCGGCGTCTTCCTCCACGCTGTTTTCCGTGTCGTCATCCGTGTCTGCGTCCTCCACGTACGTGAACCACCCCAAAAGTGATGGGCGAATGTTCTACAAGTTTGACGACTGCACGCCGCGCACGGTCCCCGTCGTCGTGACGCCGGACAGCGTCACCGGCACGCGCGGGCTCACGAACCTCCGTTCGCACGGGTATGACTTCGATTGGAGTCGCCTTGCCGCGCGCACAGACGCCGCACACGGGCTGAGCCCGGAGGACTCGGCGGAGCTGGAGATGTTCCTCTCCAAGGTGAGTGTTTCCCGTGATCACCTATGTTTACGTCTAACCGAGTGCTGTGTAGGGGGCAGGCCACCTTACCCTGGGCCCGAATTCGGACCCGGCCGCGCCTGCGAAGGCCAGTCCGAAGAAGAACAGTTTCGAGAAGAAGTTACGCGATGTTCTCAAGATGGGCAAGTAGAGATCGTTGGCCTTCATCTGGGCTGTAGGAGCGCGCCTAAATCTTCGTACTGTATCTGACCCATAATCTGTCGGCGCCAATTGTAGCAATAGAATAGCCTCCTGTGTATGTGCCACGCTCTTTGCGTCAAACCTTCTTTAGTGTATCCTGTCCAGTTTAAAAAATCAAATTCTTGTCTCAATCACACCCATTTCAATTTTCTTTTATTTTGCCTGGGAATAGTATCGAATCCCCGTGTATTTTTTCCCCATTCCTTCCGTCCTAAACCGTCCTGTAATATCCCCCCAGAATCGCAGGAAGTAGGCAGCGCAAGCATAGGCCCAAGCCTATCTCCCGAATTGAATATTAACCGTGGCCATCCGTACCCCTGTCAGCGATAAAAAGTCGTACCTCGGCTCGTCTCCGCCGTTCTTTGATCAATGCCTCTCCCCACGGCGCTATTACTAATCCAAATGCGCGCCTTAGCAGCGTCTTCCAAGTCTCATCATTGATATCAAACAGTGCCTGCCCTTATCGAGGGAGAACTTCGCCGTCTTTTAATACATGGCATAGAGCAATCTCGCCTCGTGCAAGTGGTGTGGCCAATCGCAGAGTCATTCATTCGCTCATTTGTCCTGGGGCGCTGGGGAGGCGCTATCCACATACGTACTTTTCCCACTTAACCTCCTCCACTCTCCTAAAGCCATCTCACATCCGATTATTGAAGCTGCACATGTCCACAGACGCTGACTTGATGTTCGGCGGGCGCAAGCGCCATCCCGCATACTGGTTTGACGACGGAAGTATTATTCTCTTGGTGAGGACGTACCACTTTGAGTTCGTTGTGTGTATTTTGAGTTGAACGTGTCCTTTCAGATCGAGGGATGCTTGTTCAAGATACACAAGTCGATGCTCATCCGCCTTTCAGACGTGTTTAGAGATATGTTCGCCTTGGGACACAGGGATCCCGGCGACGGCAAGTCCGACGGAGAGACAGAGGATAACCCTCTTCACCTGCAAGGTGACCTGAAGGTTGATTGGGAACGTTTTTTGGCCATAATTTACCCGGAGCCAGAGTCAGTAGATCGCCTTTTTTGTGTCCGCGCGTCGTCGTATATGTACTTTGTAACCAAGCTTATTGTTCACAGGGACATCCTGGAGGAGACAACCGCCTTCGACGAGTGCGACTCTGTCCTGGGGACCGCGAGCAAATACATGTTCACTTCGATCCGGACGAAGACGATTCTCCGGCTCCTGGGGTCCAAGGCCTCGTACGCCGACCTGATCGTCCTTGGCCACAGGCACCACTCGACGGAGCTCCTGATTCAGGGCTATTTGAGGGCACGGCAGGAGATACCTCTCACGCTGAGCGAGGGAAAGCGGCTCAAAAGCGAAGACGTTATCCTGCTGATGCAGCTGCACGAGAGTTGTCGAGGCTCGATGTCAGTGCCATCTGTGACCGCGGCTCGGTGGATCAAAGAGCATTTCAAAGACATTTCTAGGGAAGCAGAGGTGACGGTGCCCGAGAAACACAAGGAGAAATGGGAGAAACTGTGTGTTATACAATACCGATAGCTTGATAGTAACCAGTCTTCGAAAGTAACAAGTCCCGATCACAGCTCCGCTTTCTTTCTCTTTAAATCGTTTCCCCGTTCAGGACGTTATGTAATCTACTGGTGCCTTGTCATGTGAAATTACATAACGTAACGCCTCTGCGTGACCGTGGCCCGCGCTCGCTGATGTGGCTCGAGTTGCCCTTGGCCCGCAGCCACGTTTGTTTACACTTGCCAACACGAGTACAATGTGCCCAGTGTCGGACATTGTTACATTATTAAACCCCACAATGACTATCTTTGCTTAACTCTTGACCACTGACCACCGCCATCGCCGTGATACTTCGGCCAGCGACGACTTCAAACACTTACGACTTTACGACTTTACGACTTGATTACAACATGGGCTTGAAGAAAGTGCGCAGCTCCTGACTGCGCAGTCTCAATGCTGTTATATTTATCTTACCCCTTTCTCAGGCCTGGATATACGACAACACTGTCCCAGCGGCCCTCGCTGAAGAACTCAGTGCTGGCGGCTGCTCGACGCCCATTAACACCCCTGATGGCAGCGCGAGATTCATGAAGAAACGCGAAGAGCTGGAGTCGTACAGTCTATCAGCGTCTGGAGACCTTGCTCTAGAGGGAGCGTATGACTGGCCTCGCCTGTCTGTTGCGTCACGAGCGCACGAGCTGAAGACACGCATGAAGAAGGCGCACCTGAAAGGCCGGCGCTCGAGCTCACTCGCATCGGTTTCTATAGGAGAAGATGTGAGGAGGGAACTCGAATATATAAGTGGTGGTGGAGGCGGTGGTATGCTGGGCGCGAATAGGAGAACAGATGAGAAAGGAGTAGTACGTGCAAATAATGGCTACATGCACAGCAGATTCTAATTCTTTGTTGTACTAAAAGTGTAACACAAACCATGGGGGATATCCATCTTATGCTCTTTGTCCTGCGGATGTAACCCATAGGCGGGCCGTCTCTGAGCCTCTCGTTATCGACACTGTCGCCGACCTTCTGGATTATCTCAAGGTGTCAGGCCGACCAAGTCCTCCCCTCGTACCTTTATCATCCCATATGCCACCTGTTGGCGCCACTATATCCCTCTCTTCCGCCTCATCCACTCCAAATGTGTTGACATTGTATCCTCGCGGTGATAGCGACGTTGACAGTGGCTCTGACGACGAAAGCTGTGCTTCCGCGCTGCTCCAGACGCCCACAGGGAGCGATGGTGGAGTTTCCGAGTCCGAGAATGACGAACGCCTTGATGAAAATTTGAAGGAAGCGTACTCGAAAAGGTCACTATCCAGGGCGAGTACGAAAATCGTGCAGAATTTCGTCTTCGCCGTCGTCGAAGGATCCGGGTGCAGCCTTGAAGCAGTTCGGTGCTGATTCAAGCGCGCATGCTAATTCTTCGTGCGCGTGTTCGCCGAGTACTCTTACCGGAACATGGGCGATTATCAGGCTATAGGAGAGTACTAGCCCGAAGAAACGTCCACAGGCGGGTCGCGTGTATTTCATCAGGCGGTCGAATCTCCATTCATATCACCGGATCACAGTGCATGAAACATCCTCACATGCGGGCGACTACCGACATGGTGGATCATCGGGAATATCCCCGTTTGATTTGACGTGTAGTTCCCGCCAGTCGTTTGGCCCGCTGTTGCGTAGCCCCTGTACATATGCATCGTCCACAGAGCCATTTTCTGACTTCTTTCCCATTGAACATTGTCCTAATGGTAATTCACGGCCAACGCTGACTATTTCCTGTATTCCAAACTCCAGTCACAGACTCCAAGATTTTTTAATTCACGCGTCAAGATCACTGTACCCGAAATGGCATGACTACTAATTCAGTAACATTATCACTCGCCGAAACTTGAAAAATGCGATGTTCGAAGGCTAACTTCTGCAACTCTGTTCGGACTAATGCCCCATTCGACGGGCGTTCGTAAGGGCAGGCTCCTCAACCGGTATAGTGTAAGATACTTGAAGTAGAGGCACTACATAATCGACCTTCGCCTACTTCGCCCGTATTTTCTGATTTCCAGTGCTTGGCGTGCCTTCACGCCATGGGGAGTATGGGGCTTCTAAAGATGTCTACAAGATCAGGCGATGGTGCATTTCCTCAGGTACTTGGATTCAAGAGAAGTCTTGGTTTGCAACTTACTTGCTGCGTTGTTAACCCTTGTGGCAGCGGCAATCTGTGAAGTAAAAAGATGCGAACCCATTCACCCGCAGGAGCTTGTGTTCTTCGAACAACTCGACACGATTCTCAATAATTCTGTCCTTTAATAAGCTCGAAGGCTCAATCTATCAGTACTGCTGCTGCTTACGATAGCTCGTCCATCTTGGTATATTGCGGCGCCTGGATTCCTTTAAAAACTCGTAACTTGATCCTCTTCAACGAATCTCATCGTTCCTCCCTCTTACTGGACTTACAAGGACTCGACGCAGCTCATATACCGTTTCAAATGGCCCCCTCCAGCCTCTGCATCATGAAATCAATTGGACACCAGACACCTGCGGGCTCCATCTCTCATCCGGGAAAAGTCATGGAGTCTGTGTCTCATGTGCACGAGGTTGGAGGTACCCCCCCTGCAGAGAACACTTGTCAGGCAAAAATTGTCGAGCTACTCCGACAAACAAAATGGACTTGCACGCAGGGCATAGAAGCCACCTTGAAGGATTTGCTAACAAGGCTACCGGGCCTCACGGAATCCCGTATGTTATGTTCCGCATTCTAAAAGTCCCTCTCAGCATCACCATCCTGATACACCCTTCCTGCTTTAAAAGATGGACCTTGTGGGGTCCTGTGCTGTCGCTCGTCAAACGAAACTAAGAAAAAGCTCTTTTGCAGCCTATGCAGACACTATAATCGTAGACTTTTTTCCAGGGTGCTGAAGCTTCAGTCAATATATAAGCATAAAAAGTTTATAGTAAAGCAAACTTCAACGGCTGAGAACGGTCATGTTCCGGCCAGTCCGGCTCTTGTTTTTTCTGGTACGTACTGCTATAGCTGGTGTCAACTCCGACTTCCCTGCGTTGCAGCTGAAGAATGGTTCACTAATTCTCAGAAAGTAATATACCCGCGCATTCTGAAGCAGGAAGATACAGAGTGGCGTGCTTGGAGCTTGCGGCGCGCCTTAACGACTGTGTCCCATACATTGTAAGTATTTCCATCATGTTATTGCTTAGCACTCACTTCTTGGATAATAGGCAGTGACGTTTAGCGCGATGTCCAGTTCTGGGCTGCTCTCGTGGGAGCAATCTTCTATGACCACAGATAGTCCGCCTATCATACCGATCATCCTCTCTTGGATAACCATACTTTCCACTCTAGACCTACCACTGTCCATGATCGCTGCGGAAGAGGTCAAAGATATGCGGAGCGCGATAGAAGAATGTAGTGAGGAATCGAACGTATCCAAGGATTCGGCGGGGAATACAACGGAAAAGGGGGTCAAAGATGATGGCTCACCCCAGGGTTCGGACCTAGAGGCTTACGGAACGTCAAAGCGGAAATGTACGTGTATCCGATGCATTTCGAAGATGCGCTTCGTTACTGTAAGCACTTCTCCTTTCTTAAGCCCTAGCTGCATGCCATTCCTCGTGACGGCTCAGACCAACCTAAAATCACCCCAAACTGACACATTAATTCGTACATTTCTAGGTAATCGGTGCACTTCTAGTGCCATCAATATTTGTGATTGCTGCGTTCTTTGCGTTCTTCGTCTTCCTGTTTGCACTCATTTCTGCCACGGAGACGAAAACGACGGTTTTGATCATATCATACGGCTCCATAGCTCCCATGCTAGTCTTTCTCGCAGCCCTCGGTCTCTTCATAAGACGCATTTACGTGAGGATTGTGAAGGCCGGTGGACTCCCTCGCAATACATAGCGAGAGTCCCTCTATAAACAACGGCGGCAAAAAGAGTGTTACGGCACATACCCGCGCGAATGCGACTCCAAAGTACGGTTAACCCGAGATTATCGACAATAGAAGGTTCTCAGGAATCCTTTTTTTTCGTCAAAAAAAAAACTTGTCACACGCATGTTATAGAGTATAAATTAACGCCATGGTACATGTTCACTTTCTATAGTCCAACCATTAAGGCTGCTCGTATATATCGTTCACTATTGCAACTGGTTGCATTATTTCTATAGATCTTGCCAAGTGGGTTGTGCTATAAGCAAAAACTTATTTATCATTGACGTAGCTCTGTAGCCGCGTGGGAGCCATAGGGGTAGGGATGGATAGTCCGTGAGTTGGACGAGGGTCTGAGTGGCACGCAGGTGCTTGCTGGCAAATTGGCAAATTGAGGGTTTCGACTTTCTGGGGCCATCTTGTTCGATACCTGTGTTGTGTTCGAGTTGCACCACAGTACTGTACTGCCAAAAACGTCCTGAAGCTCGGCGCTCACACACGCTTGAAAAGGACAAATTCGAGAACGGAAGTAATCGAGGATCTCCTAAAGGGTCTCGTCTGGTTTTGGTAGTGAGAATAATATTTATAAACCACCTATGTAGGAGGGTTCGTGCGTGCCCCAATCATGTGTAGTTTGCTCAACCTCCAGCAGAAGGCATACTCGCTTTTGCAACGTGTGGGTGAGGGTAGACCCTCGTCTATTTCCATTTACGTATACTCATCGTCTTGTACACCATCATGAATCATCGGCGCAGACCGCCTCTAACGTACATGAACTACAAGTACCTTGCACTACACTACATATACACATGCAATAGGGCGTACACATTAACAAGGCGGAAATTCGAGTTTGGTGGTCTGGGGCGACTCAGTGATGTCGCCATTCTTTGGGTCTGGTAAAGCGAAGAGATCCTCGACCTCAGCCCACGCACCTCCCCGCAGGAGCGTCTCGCGTGCCCGCGCGAGCCGGACCATGTCCTCAAGCCCCAGTTCGCGTGCCTCCTCCAGATCTAGCGGCTCCGTGCGCTTGCACAGCTCGTGATAAGCTCCCACGAGCCATTCGTCGACGCCGTACGCACGTGCGAGGCGTATGCGCGCGACCGCATCGTAAACTGGGGCAAGTGCATTCAGCGCTGCACGCCTGAGTGCAGTGAACCCCAGCCTCGTAGAGATGACCAAAACGCGCAACCACTCATCCGTCGAACATTGGAAATCTGGTCCGAACGACCTGAAAAGAGGAGCAGTAAGTAAACTGGTCGCGTCGGCAGAAGACAGAAGCGGTGCACTCACGTAGGATAAACGAAACTTAAAAGAAGCTCAAAGTCTGCGTTGAGAATGTCCGTTGGGAGAAGATGGTAATGTCCTTCCGGGGCTTTCGGTGCCAATTCTTTACAGAAGGAAGGTGACTGCGCCTCCAACACCGAGTTGTGTACCTTGTAGCATGTGTTCCTGAGCTTGTAATTGGGGAAAAGATAAAGAGTACGTTCCCTCAGCGACCCGTTCGCGCGAAAACATGCAAAGTAGGACCAACCTTTATAACCACACTACCGTCGACGAACCAAAAGCGGTCTATAATGTCCATTCCATCGAGTTGGTAGACTGACCCGTGGCTTTCGACCTCGGATATATATTCGTACGCGCTCCGAGTGGGAGACTCGGCAGAGCGCTCGGGAGATGGTGCGCGGCTGCTGACGACCGAAGCTGAGAGAGCCGGAACAGCTACAGAATCAGCACTTGAAGGCCGGTCAGGTGCGGCGGGGGCAGCCCAATCGAATGAACTTTGGGGTACGCTCTCCGCTGCACGGGCTCCTCACATGCCCCACGTATGGCCGGAGGGTGCTTGGGTAGACGGCTGGACGACGATACGTCTTATCGGGCGTCTGGACATTACTGCTGAAGGAGGAGCCTCAAGCATCGGCGTTAGATGATGATGCGCTTTATATGGCCTGACCGGATTGGTGCGTGTGAGTATGCGGACTCGGGACGAACAGATCCGAAAAAGAGAAGCTGCGAATCAAAGGAGAAAGGTTCTCTTCCTGTATCGTCGAACGAGGCGGAAACCTACTTCCCTGCGTAATGAGGCGAGACTGCTGACGAAATGGAAGCCACGATCGAAGTACAAGATACGTGCCTGCATGCACATCGTTCGCCGAGTCGGTGTACTATGACGTGAGAAGGGATCAGGCGCGAGTACACTAGTACTTGGTACGATTACGCGTGTCCAAGCACAGGAATGCAGTAGAGCACCCTCAAAGCTTGATACGAATTCTAGCCCATCAGGAGACCCGAACCTACATGTTGCAGTGCAGATTGATATTAATTGCTTCATTCTGGTGGGCGCTTTTCTAGGGAGAGCGGCGTACTCGGGCCACGGATCGCAAGCTAGAGAAAGCTATAGACCCTTTTAATGTATTAGATTCACTGAACTAGTGCGTCCTCGGCGACTGCTTCTGACCCTCGTTTGTGCATTCGCGCCGCTTTCCTTCCCCCGGTTTTTCTACGTGTTCGGTCTAGGATCCAATGCAATAACCCTCGTAGTAGACCAGAATAGATTTTGTATCGACAGCCGGATATTTCTTTGTAGCACAGCCTGACATAGCATGCATTCAAGAACGACAAGGAGTCACCAGTGTAAGCACAAAACTTGTGAACTTCGACGATATGAAGAGCATTTGTCAAAATGCTTTGTCACTCAATCGCTGACGTAAGTGCGCCGTTTAACGATGCTTGAAATTGAAGCTACGTCGGTTTCGCATTCCAAAGAAACTGCATACGCTGTTATCTTTCCTTGAAATTTGAGCATAAATCCGCCCTTGAGAGACGTAGTATACTGTTCAGTGACGTTAGCTGTATCAGTGCTGCGCACCGGTCCTCCTCAGGAGTCGATGCGCCGGGATGAGTCATCGCTACGATCTCTTCATCTTCAACCACGAATAGACCTTCCACGATATTGGAAAGCCTCGAGGGAAACAACTTAATGTCTGCGCCGAGCGCATTCGACAACGCGCCGTCCTCGGGCGTCCAGCAGTATGCGAGAATGCTCGAAAGGCTCGCTCAGCCGCCCCAGTGGACGACAGCAAACGAGGCGGTGTGTCGTGCACGTCCTGCACCCATTCGCGATACCCGACGCTCATTCTCGTATATATATGGCACGATTTCCGACGCATGGAGGCGCTAACTGAGCCATTCACGTACATTACGGCGACGCCGGGCAAGGAGATACGCGCGCGTATGATCGCGGCGTTCGACGCGTGGCTGCGCGTGCCCCCGCAAAAGCTCGTCGTCATCGCCAGAGTCGTCAGTATGCTGCACAGCGCGAGCCTGCTGTGAGTCGTGTCTTAAGATATCAGGATATATTTGCTTATGATAACTCGGCAAATAGAGTGGACGATATTGAAGACGACTCGCAGCTGCGGCGCGGGTCCCCGGGTGCGTCCACCTGCCCGTCTTCCTGTCTATCTTCGCTGAAGCTTACGTCCAGTCGCGCACAAGATCTACGGTGTCCCGCAGACAGTCAACTGTGCGAATTACATCTACTTCCAAGCGTACAGCGAGCTCTTCCGGCTGCGCGACTCGCAGACACCCGACGTGGACCAGATCGTTAATGGTGAGTCTAGGATCCGAACGTGATGACCTTTTCCCTGATGCCCGAGAAGAGGAGCTGCTCAACCTACATCGTGGTCAGGGCCTCGAGCTTCTGTGGCGGGATTCACTACAGTGTCCTACGGAAGAGGAGTACGTCGGGATGGTGAATAATAGTTGAGTGTTCCTTTTTCTGGTTCTTGTTTCGCTGCGGAAATGAGGAAACTCGCTGTATACATCGATGTGTTCTCTTTTTATCTCTTATGCCCCTTACGTCCACAAAGCACAATCTCGTTCGCAATCGTTTTGAGATTTTTTTGTTCGTTCGACAATCCGGAACAACGTCACTTGATGCTGCACCAACCCGGCCTTATATTCCAATCTAAAGACTTTCTCGTTTATCAATACTGACTATCCCGCTTTTACCTTAATTATATTTACTCTTAGAAACCGGTGGGTTGTTCCGGATAGCGATCAAGCTCATGTCGACATGCGCGACCACTAACCGCGATATGTGAGACCGCCCATATTCATATTTATCATTATCTCTGACGCATCTGCTAGTGATTACGTGCCACTCGCCAATCTTATCGGTGTCTTCTTTCAGATCCGTGATGACTATTTTAACCTGCAGAGCGAAGAGGTACGCCGGTCCTCTTGTAGGCTCTCTACTTCTCTAAGTCTTAATCCTTTTCTTCAGTATGAGACGAACAAGGGCTTCGCAGAGGACTTGACCGAAGGCAAGTTCTCCTTTCCCGTCGTACATGGCGTCCGTGCAGACACGTCCAACCGACAAGTACTCAGTGGGTTCCTCATGGGTTTCTTTATCTCTCTTTCGTTCCTCGTTTTTACCCGAATACCAGACGTCTTGCAAAAACGACCCACTACACCAACACTGAAGCATTTTACGATCAACTACCTCGCCAGTCATACGAAGTCGTTTGAATACACGCTCAGCGTGCTAGAGTCACTAGAGACCCAAATCCGGGGCGAGATAGCGCGGCTAGGTGCGAATAGGGACTTGGAGGCGATCATCGACCAGCTCAGTGTGAGGGACCTTTTGAATAAGCAGAACACGGGATAGCGATATACACATTGTAATTTTTTTAAACTTAAGATTTCAGGTGAATAATAAATAATGTATGAATTCCAACATCTTCGAATTCTGTACCGGTTGCGGCGGCGACGCGTCTCGCCACGACGAGGCGGCCCGTCTCTATAGCCGCCGGGCCCGCTAAGCCCTGGCCCTGGTCAGTGCCCACCTCCTCCAGCGACCTCCAGCAAAGAAACAATGTCGAGGTCGAGTGTGCAAGGCCCGTCGACAACAACGCGCCCACTCCGCATCGTCGCGTCGGGTACTCTCTTCCTTACGCACGTGCTCGTACTGCCCGCGTTCCCCGGCGAGGCCGCCGCGGCGCGCGCACGCTCTGTGACGCGCTCGCGCGGTGGCAGCGCAGCGAATGTGCTTGCTGCGCTCGGTCAGTTTGCTGGTGTTGAAGCTGCACTCGTTGCGCCGCTCGCGGGCGGCAGTGAGGGCACTGCGCTTGCACGCGACCTGAGGCGCGAGCGCGTCGATACGCGCTTGTGCCGCGTCTGGGATGGTGCGAACGTGCCCAGCGCGTGGGTCATCGAGTCTGGTGAGCACTCGTCCTTCGTGTTTTCTTTTTGGGTGTATGGGCTGAGACGATGCAGAGGAGACGGGTTCGCGGACGGTCATCAATCACAACCCACTGCCGGACATCACACACGAAGAGTTCGTCAGTTTGCTCGGACCGCTACTCGTCCCGGAGAACTACGAGCAGGCCGGCGCGTCGGGGGACAGTGGGCGACCCCATCAAGCGGGAGGCGTATTAAGTGCAACGCAGACCCAGAGCCCCGCGCCGTTCGAGTGGCTGCACTTCGAGGGCCGCTCGGTGAAAACGACGCTGTCGAATATCGTCGGCATCGACGGACTCGCGCGAGAGCGGAAATGGCGAAGTCATTGTGTTTTCAGTTTGGATGTTTGTAAAGTGCGCCAGGGTGTGGAGGCGGTACGTCTAAATCACTTTAAGCTCTCTGTATATCCTGTCTAAAAGCACAAGTGCAGCTCATCCCATACGTAGATGTTATATTCTTTTCGTACGTCTCGCTACTCTCTTATTAACAACATTCTACCAATAATGCGGCTATTACAGGAAACAATACGCGCTCGCTCAGAACGCTGCCTACACAACCCCGCGGCCCTTTTTGCTTGCTCTCGCCTCCTCAGGTCGTATACCTGCACACGCACTACTCGTAGCGTACTGGGGCGACGCAGGCGCCGCGCTGCTCAGCGTACCGACGCGCGAGTACCTGCAGTCAAGCGGGTGGGTAGACGACAGCCCCGTTCCGTCGACCATGCCGCGCCCGCTCAGCACAGCGACGACGGCGTCGAGCGACGTCACAAGTCCCGGCGGCGCGTCCGGCGCGGTCGGGAGCGTGCGCAGCGGGAGCGGGTTCTGGGCGGCGGGCCACCGCGCGGGCAGCGGCACGTCGAGCAGCGCGTACACCGCATTCTCGGGCGGACAGAGCAGCGGTTTGCGCGACAGCTCCGGATACAGTTATGGCGAGTGTGGCGGCATGGGCATGGGTGGCATCCCTGAAGGTCGTGTGCCCGACGATGGCGATGTGGATGCAGATCATGACTCGCAGGGCACGGAGATTGGTGACGCCAATGGTGGGTCCCGTGGGCAGAATTCCAGCGCGAGGGACCGTAAACGACCTCAGAGAGACATGCACGACGAGGCGGCAGCGCAGGACGCGTTTATCGCGGGTATGATATACTCGCTTGGCCAGCGTATCCTCCCGGGCGAACCATATACTCCCTCCGCTGCCTCGTACGTGCAAGCTTACGGCACCGGGAGTCTCGATATTGACAGGGGTCGGTGGAAATTGGAGGACTGCCTCAGGTTGGTCTATAGCTCTTCCGACCCCCTTTCGAGATGCGTTCTGATATATTCGCAATTAGGTTCGCCAGCGAGCTAGCAGGCCGCCGTGCACGGAGGAAAGATTTCGCTGGACTTGCGGAAGAAATGCGACGTGCGGAGTGGTTCGATTAATGTCAACGGCAGTGGATAATTTTCCGAAATCTGATCAGTATACTACACTACTAATGCTGTGAGCCCATTCGGTTCTTCTACCCCACACTTCCTTTTCGCATATTTGGGTTATTGGATTTCATTTGTTTTACATTCAGTAGACAAAAAACATAATTTTGCTGAGGTTTGCCGTTTTAAAACGGTATGTATCAATTCTTAATCCAATCAACCACTCCCCTGGGCGGAGTATTGCGTTGACTTCTCAATCAAAGGCCAGCGGCGAATATCATCGAAAAATACCGATTTATACCGGCAGGCTCTTTTACGAATGCGCCTATCATAGCGTCGGGACGGACAATGACGACCGTACTGGTGGTAGAATCTAGCTCATACCCAGTGAACGCATGTCCTTCGCTATCCTCGAGTACCAAATCCACCATCGGGCCCTCGACAGGCGTCTGCGTCTCCGTACCGGCAGGAATGAGTGCAAGCGTGCGCACGAGCTGTGCAGGAAGCTTCTGCGCGACTTCGTTCACGTCGCGTACGAATGTCGTATCGGAAGAGAATACAAGGATTGTGTGTACTGTCGGATCGAAAATATCGAACATTCGAACAGCGTCCTTCTGGATCTCCTCCACCCCGTCGGCCTTCACCGTTGCCGCGCGCTTCGCAAGCATTGTAAGCCCTGGTGCGTCCGGCGCTCGGTCCCCGGCACGCAGGCCCCCTCCCACACCGCCATATGCATCGACCGCTCTACTCTCCCCGTCTGAAAAGCGCTCGTCCAGCACAATGGGACTCCAGCGGAAGTTCAGCGTAAGCTGCGAAAGGCTTCGCTCGCGGTAGAGCGGATCGTCTTTGGTCTCCGTACCGGCCTGGCCCCCGGCGCGCTGCTTTTTTAATAGGCCGGAGGACTTGTCCAGCATGTCGACGATGATCGGCCGCCGCTCTGCTTCGTACGAGGCGAGTAGTGAGAGCGGCGCGGCCCCCTGGATGACGAGCGCGAGTTTCCAGGCAAGGTTGAACTGCCCGGGCACCAAATTTAGCTTGGGCGGAAGTGCGAGAGAGTGGAAGGAAAACGTACGGCGTCTTGGATGCTCGAGTTCAGTCCTTGGCCTCCGGTAGGTGGGTGCACGTGGGCTGCATCTGTTGGAGATATAAGTCGACGATATCGCGTAGCCGATGCAACATTAGTGGCTCTCACCTCCCGCAATGAAGACTCTTCCGTTCTGAAAATGGTCCGCCATACGAACGTTCAGTCTGTTCGACACGCCATTAGCATCGGCAGGCCTTCGCGTGATGAATAGAGCCAGGTAAGCGTACCTCCAGTCTCCTTTCACGTAGATTTTAGCCAGCTGCAAGTCGTCTCGGCCGGTGACCCGGACTAGTATATTCTGCAGCCCTTCAAGATCGGCTTCTACGCATTCGGCGGCGATCTCGTGGTACTTGGCTCCCCTGATAAAGAGCTGACTTCTGTTTGGCTCGAACATGGTCCTGATGGTCGTCCTATAAAATGCGAGATTAGTTATTGGCAAGAAGCAGAACACCAAGCACGAACATAACGGTATCAAAGCTTCCGAACATATGTGTTCCCTAAGATGAAGTCTATGTTAGCGTTTCTAACAGGAGACTTAGGGAGTAAGGACGCGCACGGGTTCTTCAATGCCTTTGATGTCGACGTCCGCGATTAGCATCCTTACTGCATCTTGCGTTTCTCCTATGAAATGCAACCCGAGCGCATTGCGAACGACGCCTGAGTGAATATCGAATAAGGTAAGCTGAAAATCTATTTTATGAAACGAGTACGCACTGCGAGCTCCGTCCGCTCCCACTACAAACGAGAAGGTGGCATTTTCTTCAACCTGCCTCCTGTCAACTGTTTTCAGAAGTTTGACTGAGACGCCGTCCTCTGTCTGCTCTAGGCCGGAAAACTCCGTCCCGAGCTCGATACTTCCGCCAAGTGCTTCCACGTGCGAGCGGAAGACGCGTTCGTGAAGGTACTGGCTTACAAGAAGAGGCTTGGACTGACAAGGCAGAACGTTGTTCTATAGTTAGACAACTGTGGACCTTCGAAAGCAAACGCGCTCACAATGGGGAATGCGGGGGTCTCGAGAGCTGCTTCCGCCATGTGCATAGACCTAACAACCTTGTGCGGGTCGACCGGGTCATAGTATCTAACGAGCGGATGATCCTTACCCATCGCTTTGACATCAGATAATGTACCAAGGATATACTCTATTTCTGCAATACGGGGCTGATGTTTGAGCTGGCGTCAGCTACTAGCCAGTGTGTTAAGGTCAGATGTCGCTCACTTGAATGCCAGCCCCCCTGGATGCTATATGGTGGACGGGTTCTTTGTTTATAACACGAACTGGAATTCCGCTCTTCAGTAGGACGAGAGCAAGAGTGAGTCCAGTGAGACCGGAGCCGACCTGTAGGGGAAAAGAAAAAGTTAGCAGGAAGCCAGTTGCAGCATTAATGATTTGAGCTTGGACGGGAGTGATACAGACAATTAGAACTTGTGGCTGCATTGCGTGCGTTCAGTGAGACTTAGCGAGGTGGTAGGACTGAAGTGGGGAAAAGGTCCGTTATCGAGCCCGGGATGCAGTGGGTGCACCCTTATAAGCTACAAGCAGAAGAGTCACCGAACTGTACGTAGCGTCGCGGTACCGGCGGATCTGGGATACCGAAGCCGTCGCGCGAAAGTTTCTCTGAAATCACTATGTCGAAGTTTAGTCCCTTTCTGGTACAATTTCTGGCGCTGACTCGACACGCGGCGCCTCTTGCCGCGTTCGGAAGCTATCGTTGTTGCATCGGCGCGCGTTCCGTCCCCTTCGACTCGCAATGGTATATGCAAAAGTATCGAAAAAAATCGGACTATGAATTCGCAAATATTCAAGGCTACAACTAAAATTGTAGAATACGATTGCTTTTACAGCGCAGACCGGACACAGGCGAGAGAGCGGAAAACAGACAGCTTACGTCAGGACCGTGACACCATCCCATTACCGGAAAGTTACCAGACACGCATCAGTTCTCCCTTGGCTGCCTCCAACCTCTTACGCCTGCGCTCAAGGCTCTCTCGTTGGGACGCGATAAGCGGGGACTCTTCCAGGAGGGCCCGGCATCGCTGGTGCGTGTCTCCGGATCCCTTGATAATAGTACTGTATAATGCTTCCTGAATGCTGCGCCCGAGTCCTTGGACGAAGTCATAGTCGATGGCGAGCGGCGCGTTATCTGCAAATCGCTTGTACGATACTGCGCAAATATATAATTATTATTCAGATACTCCAATGAGTATGCTAGAAATCTTACCTTGGTAATACGCTCTCGCTGTCGCCATGATGTCCAATGCAGGTTCGTACGGATCATTGGGAAGGAGCTTTGGCAGATCTTGCGCAGTGACCTCGGATATCTGCAGCTTCGTCAGGCTCGCCAAGGCTTCTGTTAAAGGGTTGTGAGGGCCAGTCCATTTCGTATATTCTTGGATACGTCTCATGACGTCGCTGTTCTGCTCCATTTGCCAGCAGCCCTTGTAGTAAGCAAGGAATTTGTCCTTGTAGTTATTCAAATGGTAAGAGTCGAGCGTAAAAGGACGCTTCTCGAGATTCAGGAGCCAGTGAAGATGTTCCTTCGTAGCATTGCCATGCCTCTTTACTTGCTCGGACACCTCCAGTCTGACCACAAAAAAGAGTAAACTCGCCGTCACGGAAAAGACGTGTAGAGGCTCACTGGATAGTCCCAAGAAGACCGCCATGCTCGAAGCGTTTAAAACGTTCGCTGATGAGGGGTTTCAGGTTCTTGATTACTATGGCTTGCACAGCTTCGAAATAGTAGAAAACCGGGGCCTCCCATTCCTTCGTGCCGTCCTCAATCAACCTCTGTGTTACCACGAATGGGACATTTCCGGGAAGTTCGCGTGTTCGAGCACTGTAAACCATAATCGGGGAATATTAGCTGATAATCAAAAAATGCATTATTTGCCACTTGAGAACCCACTGGTGCACCAGGTCCATGACCTCGTCAACATGTATGGGTATGCCTTTCTTGGTCTTTTCGTCCGCCTCCTCATCGGATATGAAGTCCATTTGAGGAAGATCGATGGCCTTTGAACCTTTCTTGTACGGCTTGAAATTTGGGGCGAGGGAAAGAATTTCTTTCCTGAATTTGTCTTGCTCGCTGCGAATGGACTGGATGAGGCCACCTTTTCCAGGCGTTCCTTCAACAAGGCGAGACACGTCTGATGAGAAGTTGCCGATAAATTGCACCATCTCAGCAAGGGCGTCTGACGAAGGTGGAGCAGGCAGTTCGTTTATGCTCTCTTCTGTGTGTTGTAATAACGCCTGCAGCTCATTCTGAAGTTCAGGGAGCCTGATGAAAAGTTGAGTTAGAGTTATTATAACATTATATATCAGCTATCAGAACCTCTTAGCAATGAGGTCCGACAAGGTGTCGCTGAGGCGTGCCACCAGTTGTGGTGTTCCTAGGTTTCTGGACGAAAGACCACACCACGGTTCCTTGTAACCGAAGAACTCCCGTTCCTTATCGCGTGCCTCTTTCCACGTGATGCCTTGCTTCAGCTGTGCGGGATCTGGCTGCTTGACGCAGAACCATCCTAGCTCAAGCGGCTGTGCTTCGTTTTTTAAGCACTTGATCCAACGCTGTTCCTCGCCGGGTTCGATCCTGTCGGGCTTTGTAAGGACCCCTGTTCGTATCGTCAATGATAAACCCGGATCGATAAGACGGATAAATCGAACCGATGGTCCTTTTCCCTTCAGGATCATATTTCGCCGCAAGGTCAAAAGCACCTTGGACTTCAAAATCGGCTACGAGAGGAATCAGTCAGAACATATAGAAAACATGTGTATGCTTCCATACTTTCGCAAGAGACCGTTAGGAGAATCACACAGCTCGGCTTCTCGATATAGCGTATCGACAGGTTCTTGACGAGCTCGACGTCGTCCTGTCTGCCGCCCTTACCGACACTTGCGATCACACCTAGTAGCAATTTAACAAACGTTTGGAAGATAAGCGCGGAAGGATAGCTTACCAGGGAGGTCGCAGAAAGAAAGATCTGTAAGGTCTGGACCACTTATCTGGACAGAAATGTAATTTTCTGAGAAAGATAGCTCCGGTATCTCAATTTCTTCTCCGTTCCCATAGAGAAAATCCTCGAAGTGCTGGGACGGATTAAGAATGGCTTGCTGTGCCCTCTTTAAGCGATCCTCCACTTCATCTCGGTTCATGATTGGCTCGCCGAAAGCAATGTTTCTCGCCTGCCCGAGCGCTTCGCCGTCGGTGTCCTTTATGAAGCGAAGTGTCACAGTGCACATCCATGGACCGTTCGAGCGCTTCAAGAGACACTCTGTGGAACAGCTATTGTAATATGTTGAACAAGAGTAGACTGACTTATTATGGGGGACCTCACCGAGTACACGTCCCAGATGCCCTCGGCAGCCTTATTCCGGTGAACGCTTCAACCAAGGAGGATTTACCTGTCGTGAAGCGCTAGTACGTTAGCTTGTACTGGCGGTCGAGAAAGACGCCGACCCCAGGTACTCGCCTGCACTCTGGCATCCAATAACCGCGATCTGGGGAAGATCGACGTCCGATTGAACACTGCAATAAAAATCGTCAGAGTCTTGAGAGCATAAATTACCAACCGATTTTCTTACCCTACAGAATGGAGACTGTCTATGAGGTTAAGCATACGCCGTCTCCTCTGAGAAACCGCTTCATCTAAAAGACCAACACCGGCTACGTCGTGAGTGTTATCGGTGGACTCGTCACTCCTGAGGAGGGACGAGCTGAGAGATTCAACTGAAGGGGAAGGGGGAAGGCGGTAAGTCATTACGAAGATTGCGGGGTAATCAAAGGAAATTGCAAGTCACGAAGGGCGACTGAGGGAGAAAGTCCGCGCAGAGTCCTTGGCTTAAATAGTGGAATCTGGCTACCGCTACTCGCCGGTATTGACTTCGAAAAACAAGTAGAGGCGTACTAGGGACCCCAGACTAGTATATGCATTGTAATCTGACTTGAAAACGGGTGTCCTTGCGATATCTTTTACGATAATTATCCCTTATTTCGGTGCTTCCATTGCAGCGAAAGACGAGGGGCATCATACGCCTCGCCTTATCTTCTTAAAAGGTTCATTGGATCCTAGAAGTATCAATTGGGGCGCTGAAAGTTGCAGAAAGTTGCAAGGCATCCAAAATTGACACAAGGATCCCAGAAGCCAGCACGCGGACTTGTACATTTGAACAAGTTGGAGCACGGTAACAAGTTCTCGTAAGATGGACGATGCTTCCTGAGCACCAAACCTTGTCGAGGCAACCTATGCTTCTTGTGTATGTGTCCGTACATCGCCAGGTGCACGGCCGCGTACGTACTGTCGCTTTTCAACTCTGGCGATGAGTGTTGTTGCGACCAATTACCTTCACTGCCACCACCCTTCTTATCAGAAAACTGGGTCACGTGAGTGACAGTGCAATTTCAAATAGTCCATAAATGGTAGTGCATACACACGGTTGAACACTGGACGCCCGACTTGCCCAACTCATCCCCTCGAACTGCCTCATCCACCGGGACAAGTGGGCATTTTAAACAAACGTTCCTAACAACGGAATATGAAATTTAACGAGTACAAGACAAATAGGAAACGAAGACGAATCGCGGTTGTCTCAAGAAAATGGCCACGCCTTGCGGTGCAAACGTAGTTGTCATTGAGCACGACTCGAGTCAAGGGTGACACGGATCATCGGGCCTCAAGCACGTCTTTCGAAAATAAAACTTGCAACAAGGCTGCTAGACACAGAACTCGGCACAGATGCACGGCTTCTTAAATAGCACCCCAGTGTTCCCGAGTTCGGCAACGCCTCAGACCACGTTGTCGCCCTGAAAGAGATCCCAAGAACACTCTGGTTATCCACTGGCAATTATCTGCCCCATTTTGGCATGCAGCTCTCTGCTTCTCTGAAGTGCACGTTTGATGCATAAGATATTTTTGCTTAGATTCGCCAACGAGTTCAGCGTGGCGCTGCTCCTGGGGGAAGATTTTGTTGGTCTTACGAAGGAGATAAGGCAGCGCTGTTTGGGTTCGAATAGTACTGGTGGTGGTGGTGTCAGGTTTCCAAATCAACACACTACTAATGCTGTGAGTTCTCCAAATCTCCGAAGCATCAATCATCTCTTCACATTTGGATTACTAGATTTCATTCGCACAGCGTTACAAATATCACTTCAACAAATATAGATAACGTGCTGCAAAATATGCTATTTTGCGGAAAATCTGGCGACTCGGTTGATACATGAGCCAGCCTCATGGAAAATTGAGTCGCGACAAGTCATGCATAATTTGGCTTCCTTGGCTGACAATCCTGCTCGCCACTAGTCGTATCTCAAAGACCAAACGGCCCTGGCTCCGTACCATCCTTCTGGTGGGCTGGGAGCCTGGACATGTCGTCACCTGCCAGCTAGGTAAATATTCACATGCGTGTTCCGCCAGCATGCATACCAGCCTCACTCCGCTAGTCGCGTATAGGTCTCGCGTATAAAAGCAGACCAGAGTGCCCCTTTGTCTCCTACTATCCCTCTTGCCTGCTTGCCTCCACCTCCCCGCAGCAAGTCACCTAGTCAACCGAATTCTCCCCTTGGAACCCGTTACCGGTTACCGTCATGCTCCTTTCTGCCGAGCATTGTAGCATTCGCTACCTTGGTTCGTCCCTCGGTCTGGTAGCTCCCGGTAACTACGCTGGCACTCATCAGCGCATTCTGTCATCAAGCCTGACACCAATCTGAAATGGGACTGTGTCATCAATGGCTATGCTTATCCACCTTAGGACTAAAAGGTGAAGGTGGATAATCCCAGCCATTGACGATACAACCCCTTGCATATTGGTGTTCAAGGCAGGGGGACCGTCTCAGATGACTGTCAGAGTCTCGGAGAATCAATTATATTGTCTGACATGGAGTTGAAACCCATCACAAGACTGAATTCGATCAGGTTTGGGCGTAGGCTTTCACGTGACTCCTTAGAGTTTACATGGCAGGTGATCCTAAACGCCCGAGTCTGCTGGTGGATGCAAGAGATGGTAACGCGCTACTCAAGTACTACTGATCGCTTCGCAGCGAAGGAGCTGAGCTGGCGTCCACTGGCAGTCCACCATAACTACGAGGCTTCACTCTCGTCTCTCTCGTCTGTGTTGTCGGCGCCCTCGTCGCCTGATCTGATTTCTGTGGTCACGGGACTTTGACCCACTGTGCTAGGTAGTGTACGTGTATCTACTACAGACATGACTCATGAGGGATCGCTATACACGTAGGAGATAGATGCATTGCGAGTGTGAAGCTGTGGGTGAAAGCTGGACTCACAAACGAGCCGGCCCCGACACAGCTCTTCGGACCGCTTTTCGGGCCGTAGATCATACTCCTCACCGATCACAGTCAGACTTTTATCTCAGGGCTTTCTGAATCCTAATAATTTCGAGTACTGCGTCGCGTTTTTAATGCACATGCACATGCCTTGAGCTGGCTCACAGATCACGATGCGATTTAGTGCTTACAATCGCGATTTTCGGCTGACGATTATGCTTACGACAAAACAGCCGCATGAGGGATGCCCTGTGTACCAGGATTTCGTGCGGCCAGCTGCGGAAAAAACATTACGTAATCGAGGTCGCATCGACGTGGCCGGCGCTGGGACACTGTGTCGTCATCTGTCAACCACGGTCATGTATTTTGTCAGCCCTCATGCCATCCTTACCAGCCTCCCATAAGTCTTGCGTATAAAACCGGACTGGGGTGCCTCTTCGCCTCCCAATTTCCAGTCCTTCCACCTCATCTCCCCCGTTCAAACCGTACAGTCAGCCATGCTCTCTATATCCCAACAATTATGGGGCTTGTTACACGGTATACTGTTCCCTGCTGAACGGTGTATCATTAACTATTTTGGCCATGACCCGCATACACTTTCCTCGGTGGCATTCGGTATCTGCGACTTCGTTACCGCAGGCCTCTCGCTCTTCGTCTCGTCCGTCCTCACTATCGCAAACACGGGCCCAATTTTAGGATTGACAGTGACAGACGCTTTGTACCATTTGATCTTCGTAGGACTGATCGCAATTGTTTTTCACGTTTGAGTGGCACTATTTGGTTTTACCATCCGTCTTTCTGGTATGGATACTGATTTCATAGAAGGTGGATCCGAGGGAGAAGAGCACGCGAAGAGTAACACTCAGGGTCTAGTATGTCCTTAAATCATTGTCCCCGTGTTCCCATAACTCATCTTCTGCTAACTTTATAGGAAGGTCGCAACACGCTCATGCCGCTTACCATAGGCGGCCGTCGGTTTCTTGTCGGACTTGAAGACTTCTTACTCGCTAACCACGTAAGGGCAGTCTAGATCCATTGACCGTGGCTTGGATTAAAAAAATAAGGGAAGATCCTTCCGCTAGGCCCTGGATTCTGCGTCTCGAGCTCAGCCCCTCGGGCTATGCTGTCTTTGAGCTGACGGATGATGTATCCACCCCGAGCTCTTCGGGTCTCGGCAGAGGCAGAGATCCTCCGAACGGCTATGCCACGGGCCCTGGGCTGGCCTCCTCTGGTCCTGGTGCTTCTTGTGGTGCCACCGGGACAACTACAATGGCTGCTACTCCTTATTCCTTGTGACTCTCCTCTGGAATGAATGAACCCCGGTTATTTATTCTTGGAATGGTACGAAAGTAGCTCCCTTTTACAATTCACAGCCTTGACTAGCTCGGCCAATCCTCCCTTGGACTTGGATTCGAGTAATATCTCAACCCAGATTGTCGCTTATAAGCCTTTGACCTTTTCCATGTTTTACCTGTCAAGAAGGTCTTGGTTCTTTTGGGGTTTCTTATCAAGTCTTATGAGTCCTGGTCCTTTGGCTTGTCGCCTTTACCGCTTTCCTGGGTGACTCTCCTTTTCTCCGACCGATGTGCGCCTCACCAAATCAACCCTTCGTAGTAGCTCCGGTCCTACTGGAGCACGGCTTGAGAGACAAATCACCGCCATTGGTTTGTTTCCACCCTGTCGTTCTTTACTCTTTGTTGAGCTCGGCTTATTCTAACGCAACATAGCGAATCGCCCATATTTATTTCCCAATTCAGTTATAAACAGTGCTACTCTCCCAATGCTCCGCGGGTTAATGTTCTGTACTCAACCAGACATCGCGTATAATCTGGGCATAGGCCCGAAATATTTCGCTCAAGATAAAAAAGTCTGAGCTTCAGGCTTGTTTCGCAACCTTTCAAATAACTTTATCTGAAATGAGCTCACTCGAGAAGAACAGGCAGGTGTAGTCTGCTTTTCGGACCTGCGTCTCGGTTTCCAGGTTTCCATCTTCCGCATACGGTCAGCGGGCACCATGGTCTATCTTCCCTCCACCCGACCGATAACAAGGCACATCCTGCCGAACGTTCCCAGCGCTCTGGACATAAGGTCGAATTCCGCTCGCTTCTGCCCCATGATGTGGACGCCCCCAGTAAAGAGTTTCTCGAAGGGATATATGTACTACTACATCGGTTTTTCTGACTAAAGACCATCTGCAAATATCTTCGCAAAATATCGAGTGATGCCAGCAGGCCCCTTCACGAATGCGCCTATCATAGCGTCGGGGCGGACGATGACGACCATACTTGTGGCGCGATCGAACTCGTACCCGGCGAACGCATACTCTTCCTTGTCCTCAAGAACCAAGTCCACTATTGGATCTTCAATGAGTGCCTGAGCGGGTGCGCCGGTGGGAACGAGAGCAATAGTGCGCACGAACTGCGCGGGAAGACTCCGTACGGCCTCGCTCACGTCGCACACGAACGCGGCGTCAGGGGAGAACACGAGGACCGTATGCACTGTTACGTCAAAGGTGTCGAACATCCTGATGGCGCCCTCCTGGACGACTGCCTCAACTCTGTCGACCTTCACCGGTGCCGCGCGCTTCGCGAGCACAGCAAGTCCCGGTGCGTCCGGCGCGCGGTCTCCGGCACGTAAACCGCCCCCCGTCACGCCATATGCGTCGATTACGCTTCCTGTTCCTTCGGGGAAACGGTCATCTAGCACGACGGGGCTCCAGCGGAAGTTTAAAGTGAGCTGGGAGAGGTTGCGCTCGCGGTAGAGCGGGTGGTTCCCGTGCTCTGCACCGCCCCATCCGGAGCGCATGTTGTTAAAGAGGCCCGAAGACCTTTCGAGCATATCCGCGATAATCGGATGCCGCTCTGCTTCGTATGACGTGAGCAACGAGGGTGGCGCAGCTCCTTGAATTACGAGCGCGAGTTTCCAGGCAAGATTGAACTGAAAGAACTATATCTGAGTTGAATGGCATCGTGGGGGATGGCGATTACGTACCGCATCCTGGAAACCCGAAGTTAGTCCCTGGCCTCCGGTAGAGGGATGGACATGAGCAGCATCTGTTGAAAGTGGGTCGGTGAGATCGGTGATATCTGCTGAACACTGTGTAGCGAGAATTCGCTCACCTCCCGCAACGAAGACTCTCCCTTTCTGGAAATGGTCCACCATGCGGATATTCAATCTATTTTGCATTGCTATCAGTATCGTCGGACTTCCAAAAAGTGGGCAGCATTGAAGAGACACACCTCCAGTCTCCCTTCACATAGATATCAAATAGCTCCAGGTCATCTCTTCCTGTGATCCGAACTAATATAGCCTGCAATTTCTTCAGATCGGCTTCCAAGCATTCGGCAGCGATCTCGGGATATTTTGCCCCAGCAATGAAGAGATTATACCTATCTGGCTCGGCCGTGGTCCTGATGCTCGTGCTATGAAAGTCGAGTTCAGTTCACTTTACGGGGATAGACACGAAGTACGCACACAACGCTATCGTAGCTTCCGAACGTATGCATACCCTAAAGCGATTACCATGTCACTGACTTGTTTTATGATAGACATGATGAGTTATGACTTCACGCACAAGATCGTTAATTCCTTTGATATTAACATCCGCGACTAGCATCCTGTCCGTATCGTGTGTTTCTCCTATGAAATCCAGTCCAAGCGCATTACGAACAGCGCCTGATGAACGTCAAATTAATATGTTAAACGGGAGGAACAAATTTATAAGAATGAATGCGCACTGCGAGCGCCGTCTGCTCCCACTACAAACGAGAAGGTGGCGTGTTCCTCTACTCTCTCCCCTTCAGCAGTTTTAACAAGTTTAACAGTGACCCTATCCTCTGTCTGCTCCAGGCCTGAAAGCTCTGTTCCGAGCTCGACAGTTCCGCCGAGCGCTTCTACGTGCGAACGAAGAACGCGCTCATGGAGATACTGGCCTACGAAAAGGGACTTGGTCTAACAAGGCAGAACATAGTTTGATAATTAGAAGAATGTAGGCTTTCAAGAGCAAACACACTCACAATAGGGAATGCGGGGGTTTCGGGAGCTGCTTCTGACATCGGCATAGACTTTAGGACCTTATGCGGGTCGGCCGGATCGTAGTATTTGACGGGTGGGTGAACTGTACCCAGCGCCTTGACGTCGGATAATGTACCGAGGATATAATGCAGCTCTGCGATGCGGGCCTTCATACGGGACAAAGTGTCAGCCACCGACCGATCGAGTACAGTTGGATGCTGCAAACCTGTATGCCGGCTCCTCTAGATGCTATGTGATGGTCAGGTTCCTTGTTAATAATACGAACAGGAACGCCGCTCTTCAGCAGCACGATGGCGAGAGCAAGCCCTGTAGGACCAGAACCGGCCTATAATAAAGAAGGGTTGAATGGGATGATGAGCAGGTGGCATGGTATACCACTTGGGTCCAGAGAAAGAGGTACACGGACAATTAGGACTTGTGGCTGCATAGCGAGGGATTTCTTTGTCTGAGGAAGGGATACTGGGGGTGAAACCGGGGAGTTTAATGCTGAGGGAACTTGCTGGACGACATGCTGTTATATGCTGTTAGCAGTGCTGCTAATGCTAAGTTTTTGGACTCTCGTCATAAGGATAGCGTAGTGCTCATGATGTCCGATCAAATACGCCGACTGCACGCCCATCGGGCAGAATAGCCAGTGCCCGTCTTACAAAAGAGTCCGTTTGAGTGACCACCTTTCGACAAGGCGCGTCTTCAAGGTGAACTCGGGCGCGCACCGGCTGCGGCCGCAGCCGGTACCGTCGGCCACGTCGAGGCATCGCACCCGACCCCGACATCAGCTTACATACTTTTCTTTGCCGATCCATTACGTCATGCTGCGGACTGCGGATTCGACGCGTGTATATGCCAGTACTTGCGCGCTTACTCAAAATCATCATCTCACGAAATTGTACGTCACCTCGGACCTTGAGGATCCATCATTCCGCATGGTGTGTTGCGTAACCTGGCAGATCAAACAGTGTAGCAGAGACCACAATACTATTCTATCACCAGATACCCATCAGTTCGACCTTGGCCGCCTCTAGCCTCTTACGCCTCCGCTCCAGGCTCTCCCGTTGAGACGAGACAAGCGGAGATTCCTCCAGTAAGGCCCGGCAACGCTGGTGTGCATTACCGGATCCCTGAATAATGGACTTGTAAAGTGCACTCTGCATGTTGCGTCCCAAACCTTGTACAAAATCATAGTCGACAGCGAGTGGGACGTTATCCACGAATCGCTTGCATGAAACTGTAGAAGTATGCCCCACACCCCAGATCAGATACCTTAAATCGATATAGGTTAATATGTATACTAAATCACTTACCTTGGAAGTAAGCCCTCGCCGTCGCCATGATATCTAACGCCGGTTCGAATGGGTCCTTAGGGAGGAGCTTTGGTAAGTCTTGCGCTGTGACTCCAGTAATCCTTAGCTTTCCAAGGCTCGCCAGGACATCGTTCAGGGGATTGTTGGAGCCAGTCCACTCCAGGTATGCCTGAACTTGTTTCATAACGTCGCTATTCTGGTCCATTTGCCAGCACCCTTTGTAGTGAGCAAGAAATTTGTCTTTGTAGGTGCCCAATTGGTGCGAGTCAAGAGTAAAGGGACGTCTTTCAAGATTTAGAAGCCAATTGAGATGTTCTCTGGTGGCATCTCGATGCTTCTTGACTTGTTCAAACACCTCCATTCTAGTAGGAAAGAGTGGTCAGTATATCAACGAGAAAGAAGAGGGATGAAAACTCGCTGGATAGTACCGAGAAGACCACCATGCTCAAAGCGTTTGAAGTGCTCGTTAATAAGCCGTTTAAGGGCTTCGACCACTGTGGCTTGCACGGCTTCAAAATAGAGGGAAACCGGTTTCTCCCATTTCTTCATGCCATCCTCGATTATTTTCTGCGTCACTACGAACGGGACGTTTCCAGGAAGTTCACGTGTCCGGGCCCTGCAGGTCAGGATCACATTAGCATGAATCAGAAAATTCGCTGTCCACTTGGAAACTCACTGGTGCGCTAGCTCCATGACCTCGTCAATATGCATGACCACGCCATGACTATTTTTCTCATCGGCCTCCTCATTAGAAATGAACTCCATTCGAGGAAGGTCAACAACTTTCGAATCTTTTTTGTACGGCTTGAAATTTGGGGCGAGGGAGAGAATTCCGTTCCTAAACTCGTCCTGCTTGCTACGAATGGATTGGATGAGTCCGCCTTTCCCAGGCGTCCCCTCGACTAGGCAAGAGACGTCTGATGAGAAGTGACTTATAAACTGCACCATCTCAGCAAGGGCGTCTGACGAAGTCGGGACGGGCAGTTCGTTTATGCTCTCTTCTGTGCGTTGTAACAACACTTGCAGCTCGTTCTGAAGTTCAGGAAGTCTGATAAAAAGTTGAGTTAGAGTTTTCCGAAATCGAACGTAAGCTATCAGAACCTCTTAGCAATCAGGTCCGACAAAGTGTCACTAAGGCGTGCCACCAGCTGTGGTGTTCCGAGGTTTCGAGGCGAGAGGTCACACCACGGTTCCCTGGAACTAAAGAACTCCCTTTCCCTCTCGCGTGCCTCTTTCCACGTGATGCCCTGCTTCAACTGTGCGGGATCTGGCTGCTTGACGCAGAACCATCCCAGCTCAAGCGGCTGTGATTCGTTTCGCAGACACTTGATCCAACGCTGTTCTTCACCGGGCTCAATCCTATCGGGTTTTGTAAGGACACCTATCCGCGTCGTCAGTGGTGAACTGACTGATGGCAAAGGTAAAACGAACCGATAGTCCTTCTCCCTTCAGGGTCGTACTTCATCGCAAGGTCGAAAGCACCTTGGACCTCAAAATCGGCTACGAAGAACCCGTTAGAATATGTAGAAAATACGCATATGTATGTGACCTTACTCTCGCAAGAGACTGTGAGGAGAATCAGGCAGCTTGGCTTCTCGATATAGCGTATCGACAAGTTTCTAATGAGCTCAACATCGTCTTGTCTGCCTCCTTTCCCGACACTCGCGATCACACCTAATAGCCACCAGGTCAGCATATTATAGAATTGAATAAAATAGGCTAATATACCGGGGAGGTCGCAGAATGAAAGATCTGTGAGGTCCGGTCCGGTTATTTGGACCGAGATGTAGTTTTCCGAAAACGATAACTCCGGTATCTCAATCTCGATCGCATTTCCGTACAAGAAGTTTTCGTAATGTTGAGATGGGTTGAGAATAGCTTGCTGTGCCCTCCTTAAACGATCCTCCACTTCGTCTCGATTCGTGATTGGGTCACCAAAAACGACGTTCTTCGCTTGTCCAAGCGCTTCGCCGTTGATGTCCTTTATAGAGCGAAGTGTCACAGTACACACCCATGGACCTTCTGATCGCTTCAACAGGCACTCTGTGGGGCAACTGTTGCAACGTAAGGATAAAGCAGGCTACCATGATGGTGGGTCTCACCGAGTACACGTGCCCGATGCTCTCGGCAACCTTATTCCAGTGAACGCTTCAACCAAGGAGGATTTCCCTGTTGTAAAGTATGGAACGAATGAGCACATGATTCCTAAGCAATTGTATGCGCTAACCTGCACTCTGACTACCTATAACCACGATTTGAGGAAGATCGATGTCCGATTGAACTCTGCAATACATTGGTCAGAATGCCGCAGGTACAATGAGAAACCAGGCCTCCCACCCCACAGCATGGAGACCGTCTATGACGCTAAGCAAACGTCGCCTCCTTAGAGAAATGGTCCCATCCAAAAGGCCAACGTCGGTCGCCGTATGGGTACCATCATCAACATCGTCTTTGAAAAGACTTGACCTATCGCTCTTAAGCAGGCTTGAGTTCAGTGAGTCGGTTGAAGGGGTAGATCGAAGACGCGCCATTCTAGAGAGCATGGAGCAGTTGAAGACGGCTAAAAGTTGCGAAGGACGACTTGGGTAATGAGGCTGCGTATCGTCGGTTTATAAAGAGTAGCACATGCGGCTACCAGCCCTGTGACCCACACAGGCCCTGGGAGAACAAGCAATAACTGGCACATTGCATGCCCTTTTATATCACACATGCTGCTAGCGGACGAGGCCAGGGATGTTCTTGGGGTTTTCTTATTGTAATTAGCCATTGTTGTTTTGGTGCTCCTCGTCGGGTGAAAGGCCAGACTCAGGTCATTCGCATTGAAGGTTTAATATAACCCGGCAGCATCGAAGCCCGTATGATTGCAGAAGAGATAGGCCACAAATAGACACAAGTATCCTAGAAGCTTTGCATTGTGAAATTGGACTGAGCTACCGGTGCAGCGGCGTGATAGTATGAATCCCTGACTCCTTGTATGAATGGGCGATGTGTGTCCAGTATCAAGCTTTGTGAAGACAGCCCATTTTTCCCAGGAGGCTATTCGAACTTCGTGACCAGGTGCTACATAGATATGGTGGTAGGTCGCGTCTAAACGACGCTTCAACTCGTGGACTGGCGCGGCCACCCCGTGTGATAATACTTACGTCAACTATAACCATATTTAGACTCCTTGTAGCTACGCTCTCCCACCGACAGGATCGCCAGAATCGGACAGATAGCATGTAATCGAATGACGGAAAAATACGTTCATAGAACAAAAGGAAACATGCAGCATACATCATTAACATGACACCATTTCCATCAGTTCAACCTTGGCCTCCTCCAGCCTCTTGCGTGTCCGCTGCAGGTTCTTCCGTTGAGACGAGGCAAATGGAGTTTCCTCCAGAAGGGCCTGGAATTGCTGGTGTGCATTCCCAGTTCCATGGATAATGGACTTGTAAAGTGCACTCTGCATGTTGCGTCCAATCCCTTGTATAAAATCATAGTCGACAGCGAGTGAAACGATATCAACGAACCGCCCGCACGAGACTGAAACCGTACCCTTAAGCCACACGCTCTAGATTAATATAATTCAATATACTGAAGAACCTACCCTGGAGATACGCTCTGGCTGTCGCCATGATATCTAACGCCGGCTCGTATGGGTCCATGGGGAGGAGCTTTGTCAGGTCTTGCGCTGTGACTCCGGAAATCCCCAGCTTCTCTAAGCCTATCAGCACATCATTCAACGGATTACCGAAACCACTCCACTCCAGGTGTCCCTGGATTCGTTTCATGACAACGCCATTCTGGTCCACTTGCCGGCAGCTTTTGTAATAAGCAAGAAATTTGTCCTTGTAGGTGCTCAATTGGTGCGAATCGAGCGTAAAAGGACGTCTCTCAAGATGAAGGAGCCAGTCAAGATGTTCCCTAGTGACATCACTACGTTTTTTGACCTGCTCAAACACCTCCGTTCTGGTCATAAATAATGGTTAGTATCATTAAGAAAAAAGATATGTATGTGTAAGCTTGCTGGATAGCGCCGGGAAGGTCACAGTGCTGGAAGCGTTTGAAGTGTTCGTTAATAAGCCAATTAAGGGCTTCAAGTACTGTGGCTTGCACAGCATCAAAATAGAGAAGGGCCGGATGCTCCCATTTCTTGAGGCTGTCCTCGATTATTTTCTGCGTCACCACGAACGGAACTCTTCCAGGAAGTTCGCGTGTTTCAGCCCTACAAATCAGGATCAAAGACATTAGCATGAAATCAAAGGACCGCTATCTACTTGGATACCCACTGGCGCACCAGCTCCATGACTTCGTCAATATGCATGACCACGCCTTGACTGTTTATCCCATCCGCCTCCTCATTGGGTACGAAGTTCATCCGAGGAAGGTCAACGACTACCGAATCTTTTTTGTACGGCCTGAGGTTTGGAGCGAGGCGGAGAATTCCGTTCCTGAACTCATCCTGCCTGCCACGAATGGATTGGATGAGTCCGTCCATCCCAGGCGCTCCTTCAACTAAGCGAGAGACGTCTGATGAAAAGTCGCTTATACACTGTACCGCCTCATCAAGAGCGTTCGATGAATTTGGGACAGGTATCTCCCCAAGGCTCTGCTCAGTGCGTTGTAATAACTCCTGCACCTCATTCACAAGTTCGCGAAGACTGATCGAAGGTCAGATTACAAGAAGGGGCCAATGGATAATATGAAATGACGAACCTCTTAGCAATGAGGTCCGACAGAATATTACTGAGACACATCAACAGTTGTCGTGTTCCGAGGGTTTGAGGCGAGAGATCACTCCACAATTCCCCGGAACCGAAGAACTCGTTTTCTGCCTTGCGCGCCTCTGTCCACGTGATGCCTTGCTCTACCTGTGCAGGGTCTGGCTGCTTGACACAGAACCATCCTAGCTCGAGCGGCCTTAATTCGTTTTTCAAGTACCCGATCAAGATTCCAATGTCGCTCGTCCCCAGCTCGATCTTATCGGGCTTAGTAAGGACTCCTATCTGCATCGTCAATAATGAACGCAATTTGACGTAAGCGGAAAACCGAACCAATGGTCCTTCTGCCTTCAGGGTCGTACTTCCTCGCAAGGTCGACAGCACCTTGGTCTGCAATGTTGGCTACGAAGAAACCGTCAGAATACGTGGTAAAGACGCATATGTAGCCTTACTCTCGCAAGAGACCATGAGGAGAATCAGGCAGCTCGGCTCCTCGATATAGCGTATTGACAGGTTATCAAGGAACACGACATCCTCTGGTGTTTTGTACTTTTTTTTACCCTTCTTAATCCTAGGATTAACTGTGGTCACACCTAATAGCCGTTAAAACAAGGAATAATCGGGATGAACTTAGAAACCTGACTCACCGGGGAGGTCGCAGACAGAAAGGTCTGAGAGGTCTGGGCCGCTTATTTGTATGAGAATGCAGTTTTCCGAGAACGATACTTCCGACATCTCCATATTCACTCCACCTTCGCCTAGAAAATCTTCGTAATGTCGCGACGGGTTGAGAATAGCTTGCTGTGCTCTCCGTAATCGACCCTCCACCTCATCTCGGTTCGTGATCGGATCGCCAAAGGCGATGTTTGTCGCTTGCTCAGGCGCTTGACCACCGGTGGCCTTTATGAAACAAATCGTCACCGTGCATACCCACGGATCGCTTGAGTGCCTCAAAAGACACTCTATGGGGCAACTGTGTTGTAACGTGTTGGACACAATAAACCGGGCTATTATTACGGTGAGGGGCCTCACCGAGTGCCGGATGCTTTCGGCAGCCTTATTCCAGTGATCGCCTCAACAAAGGAGGATTTACCTATCGTAAAGCATGGTATAAATTGGTAGTCAGTATATGATGTCTGAGGAGTTCTATGCACTAACCTGCACTTCGACTACCGATGACCACAAATTGAGGAAGGTCGACATCTGATTGAACACTGCAATAATTTGGTCAGGGCCTTGAGAGTGCAGTAGCCAAAGAAGATCCTCACCCCATGGCATGAAGACTGTCTAAAATGCTATGCAATCGTCGACTTTTTAGAGAATCACCGAACCCCGCCACGGCATGGGCGTCATCGTCAAGATCGCTTTTGAAAAGGTTTGACCTGCCACTTTCGAGTGAGTCAGATGAAGGGACGGATCGAAGACAAGTCATTTCAGAGGGTGGAGAGTGATTGGAGGCGGCCGAAAGTTGTGAAGAGCGATTGAGGGGATAAGGTTGCGTATGCTCGACCTGAAAGGAACAAGGGTAGTCTGGGTCACCGCTCCACTTGGCATCACGCGTGCCCGTGAGAGATGAGAGTTGTCCTTATAGTACTGGTCTTACGGCAGTTGGCTCTCGTTCTGAAGCTTATTATCAGGGTGAAGGTCTTTAAGGCCTGCCGTGAGAGGCCAGGCCATCATTACCGAGTCAGGACTTAGTACAAACAGCGGCATCAGTGAAAAACCGGGTGGTTGCGTGTAAGGAGCAAGTCTCTTAGAAACCAATTGACTTCGTGAAATTAAGGCGGGCTGAAGTAGGGTGATAGAGCACACTTCAAAACGGACGTCGATGTGTTTTCAGTATCAACCGTGTGATTCGATTGGGTGCGAATTATTTTGGTATTTGGGTCACACGCTCCAAGAAGTTCTTAATCTATCTAACCTCCACCTGCATGTGTGCTCGTGGTCTCGGACGCCACTATGTACATAGTACACCTCTGTGATACTGAATCCCGACGGCCAACTCGCGCGCCTTCGGCGTACCTCAAGAACTACAACTTGCTTCCCAGAGAGTGGTTATTGGTTATCTGAGGTATGTATGTATGTAGATCCAATTTTCAGGTTTTTCAACTGGTCCCAGGTGCGTGACGACGGGGAGGTCACCCTTCAGTGGACTGTCGTTGGTTTAAGAGTCGCGTCGTATTTTGGGATCTGGATTAACATGGGCTGGTAAAGCCGCTTCTATAAAAGAAGTTCACACTCAGTCACTTGTGATGGGCTGTATCGCGGAGTTTTCGTACTTGTACCAGGTACTCTTGCTATGGTACTAAAATCGAACACACACCCGGCTGCCTGATCGAATCAATGCTCTCCAGAGACGCGCCATAGGGGTATTGGCATGGTATAATATCTACCGAAAATGAGATAAAAGGATCGAAGTCCAGGACGCGGCGCAAACCCAGTTGCTAACGCCATTGATTTACCGTCCTATCACCAAATACTGTAGCTCATCATTTCCCCCTTCGCCGCGGTGAGGCGGTCTAGCCTAGCCCTCAACTCCTTCCTTCGTTCGCGTATTTCCGGTGACTCTCTGAGGAACTTGGCACACTGCTCCCGCGGATCCCCCCTAATGAT
This sequence comes from Coniferiporia weirii, assembly GCA_024195185.1. NCBI lineage: Eukaryota > Fungi > Basidiomycota > Agaricomycetes > Hymenochaetales > Hymenochaetaceae > Coniferiporia > Coniferiporia weirii. Next base: position 35,437 of record JAKOPK010000268.1, read on the forward strand.
CTGAACATAAAGGGCCTGCTGGACATTCTCAGCAAAAGCCCGCACGAAGTCGTAGTCAACGGCAAGCGAAACATTATCGATGAAGCGTTTGCTCGATACTGAAGTGTTTCTATGAGAAGGCTAATTTTTTTAAAATACAGCGGGTGTTGCGTACCTTGGTAGTAGGCGCTGGCTGTTGCCATTAGCTCGAGAGCTGGCTCGTACGGATCCCTGGGGAGGAGCTTGGGTAAATCCGACGCTTTGACATCGCGTATGTTCATCGTGTTTAAGCCCGCCAAGACCTGAGTGACAGCGTCGTTCGACATGAGGCTCAAGCTCACAGCTTCGGAGCTCGACAGCCTCGCGTGTTCCTGTATATGCTGCATTGCAATGCTGTTAACCTCCCTCTGCCGACAACCCTTGTAGTAGGCAAGGAAGTCGTCTTTGTAGCGCGCCAGATAATGTCCGTTGAGGGTGAAGGGTGTCTTCTCCCGTTGAAGGATACGCTTAATATCCTGCTTGGTTTCATCGCCGAGCCTGTCAAGTAGATGCTGGACCTCCGTCCTTGTTTCGAAGTCAGTTCCTGGGACATTTCGCATGCGATTGCGTTTGAACATACCGGACAACATCGAACATACCACCATACTCAAAGCGCTGGAAATATTGCTCTACGAGATGCTTAATGGACTCGCCGATGGTCACATAGACCTCATCAAAGAAGTGCGTCGACAAATTCTCCCACTCTTGCATGGCTTCAGCAAGAATAGTAGCGGGTACGTTGAATGGAATGTATCCAGGAAGTTCTCGGGTGCGTTCCCTGAAAAGAAACGAACAGGTCAGTTGTCAACTTACGGAGAAAGAGGTTTGGTACACGTACTCCTCGATTAGCGACATGACCTTATCCACGTGTATGTATATCGGCTTTCCTTCCCGTCTGGCACTCCCCCCTTCCTTTTCCAGGAATTCAATATCCGGGAGTCGGAAGTGCTTGGAGTCAGACCTGTACGGGTTGAAGCGCGGGGCAAGCGAGAGAATCTCCCGTTTCATCTTGCTTTGTGTGTGGTTTATTTTCTGGATAAGACGCGGACTATCCTTCGAAGATAAACCTGAGATGAGCCGTTCTACATCATTAGAGAACCGTGTGATCAGATGCATAGTCTCAGCGAGAGAGTCTTCCGACGGCGGGGCCGGCAGCTCCCTCAGACTATTTTCGGTAGTGCGCAACATCTCTTCGACATCGTATTGAAGCTTGGGGAGCCTGTAGTCGTAGTCAGTATCTTTGTTGTTTTCCATGAATTTATGGTAACATTACCTTCTGGCGATGAGGTCCGAAAGTCTCTCACTGAGGCGCGAAACGAGAGGCATAATTCCGAGACGTGAAGTAGTATCGTAGCGAAGAGAGCGCCACGGTTCCGCAGTCCCGAAGAACTCCTTCTCTTTGATACGAGCTTCTTCCCAGCTTATCCCTTTTGCAAGTTCAACTGAGTCTGGCTGCTTCACACAGAACCAACCGAGATCAAGCGGTTCCTCCTCGTTCTGCACAAGTCTGATCCAGCGGTCTTCATCCCCGACGGGAATCCTGTCCGGCTTGGTTAAGACGCCTTAAGACACATAAGAATGCGGCATTCCATTAAGTATAAAGAGAGTTTACCTAAAGTTCTCTTCCCTTCGGGGTCGTGTGCTATAGCCATTCTATAAGCACCCTGGGTCTCAAAATCCGCTGTATTCGTTTGGGTTTCGTAAGTGTTTTTTTCCTGACTAGGAGGACGAAGCACACACCTTCACAGGTTGTCGTCAGCAGAATTAAACAGTTTGGTTTTTTGATGTATGATTCGACTAGGTCTTCAACCATTTTGATGTCGCTTTCTTTACCACTCTTTTTCGAAATACTTGCGATTATGCCTGAGTATTCCGATAGTCAGCTGAAGCTTCGATATTCAGAGTTTCTTTCTTACCTGGAAGGTCACAGAGCGAGAGATTTGACTCCTTAGGCCCCTGAATCTTCACCGAAACGCAATTGTCCGAAAACGAGAGCTCAGATTTCTCGACCGACTGTCCGCGCAAGAACACATCCGGAGGTTGCGAAGGGTTCAGTATGGCGAGCTGCGCACGCTTGAGACGTTCCTCGACTTCGTTCGGGTGTTCCATCGCTGATCCGAAGTCCTCGTTTATAGGACGGCCGAGTAAGTTTCCTTGCAAGTCCCTTCTTCTGCTTAAAGTTACAGTGCATTGCCAAGGTCCAGGCGCCTGCTTCAGTAAAATCTCCGTAGGCACGCTGGAATGGGGTTTGACTAGTAAGTGAGATGGGTCTGATGCTCGGCGAGAAATCTATACCGTGTGCAAGTCCCGTTTGAACGTGCGACGCGCACGCCGGAAATCGCATGTAAAAGCGATGATTTCCCTGTATATGGCCGTGTAGCGGTCAAGATAAGAGTATCAAGGCAACTTGGCCGCAAAGCTGACCTGAACTCTGCGTTCCGATGACTGCAATTTGCGGTATGTCGATTTCGGCCTGCGCCCTTTGACGGGAGTGAATACTAGTACTTTCGCAGAGCAACATTCCAGCCAGGGCTTACCCGACTGAGCGAAGGCGATCCGCGAGGTTCAGCATATTCTGCCTCTTCTGTGAGATATGCTCGTCGGAGAGTCCGATGCCCAAGCCATAAAAGTCATCGTCGTCCCCAATGGGGCTCTCCGGTACGTGCTCGTTAGGGTCGACTGGTGGACTTGGTTGGAAAACGCGCGAAAGGCTTGGGAACATCGTATCACGACGGGTTCCGAACATGTCTGGGGTATTCCAGCGGAAGCTAGCAGAGGACCATTGTTGCAGTGCCAGTGGCATACTTATAGGTCAAGCCCTGCCATTTCACCCGGCCTCCGTCCGTTTGCTTTAGAAGTCGATGTATTAGTTGCGCAGCAGAGAAGAATGGAAGCCACCGGCGAGATGAAAGGCGAGATTGTATTCTTGTTCATCACCGAGAGGCTAATGTGCAGTAAGGGTTTGTTAAATGTTGTGTACGAGATAGCGAGAAGCGTGATGTGGCGGTAGAAGAGCACATGTTCCGAATACCGAATAACAAGCACAGCAACTTTCACCGCCCAAAGCCCAGCCTCGAGACAACGGTGCAGCTCTACACGACGCATCGCACACTCCAGAAGTAAAACGAAGTCCCAGGATCTGATTGGCAGCCTATTTGAAAAAACAAGACTCGAAGAAGACGGTTCCCGAAGCGTCAATCAAACCTCGAGGACTACCTCTTTAGCATGAGTACAAAATAGTTGTCAGACAATTGCCCGGGGTCCTGAGCATATGATGGGAAATATTCTTCGGGCCCTACGTACTAGGTCGAGACAGTGTTGACTGCGTTTCCCAACATAGAAACAAAACGTTACACGTCACCCCTCTCCCTCTTACCACCACCATCCCACCAAAGTTGTCCTGGCTACCCCCACCCCGAGCCCGCTGTTGTTGTTGAGCTCCGTCGCTCCACTCAGTCTTCCTCCCCCTCTTGCGTCTACACAGTGTCATTGCTACACTTTTACTTTTTACCACTCATCCACTTCCCTTCCCTGCGCCCT
>JAKOPK010000269.1:0-38929 GCA_024195185.1 Coniferiporia weirii
ACTTTCTAACTCGCTAGTTACACAATTGCAATCTGTTAACACTTGATTAGATCCCTCACCGGGTCAAATCTAACATGGTCGATAGATTGGGAATGGACGGTAATGGTCGTTTGGGTGAAAATGGGTTAGGAGGTGCCGGAACAAAAGGAAGAGGAGAGTCGCTTATTTCCTGAGGATGCGCTTTGTAAAAATGTCCATGTGTTCGTTGAATTTCAGCATTGTCGAAAGTTACTTTAGGAGGATTAAATGAATCTGAGAGGGCCGGTTTCGGAGGATCGATGTTGATGAAGACACGTTTTTCGAGACGAAGGAGTCGTTCAATAGTAGAAGTTTCGATGTCGGCCATATATTTACGCGTCTGAGCTTCGAGGTTTGATCCTAAGGTAGAAATCATTTGTCGTATGGAGGCTAAGTCTGATGTTTGAGGAGTGGACGTAGAAGGAAGTTTCGATGTTGTATTAGAATTTTTTGGAGAATTTTGGATTTCGGGAATTTTGTAGTCAGAGTGTTGAATAGTAGGCGAAAAACGTTTGGCGTTTGGATTTGTGAGTGGATTATATATGTGAAAAATTTGACGATCATGTTCTGGATGGAAGCATTTGCTAAAAATGATATTGTCGTTTTTAAGATGAGAATGTTGAATTGTTATGGTCGAGTCGGGCGGCAAGAAAGAAAGGTTGAGGATACCAATGGCTTCCGATGTAGTGTTCATAAGATTATCCGTAAGTTGTTCGTTGAATTGTGAAGGCCAAGTTTCAGAGACGAGTTCTGTGAGTCATTTAATACCGGTGGTCCAGTCTGAAAAAGAATCTGGGAAAAGAATTTGGTTTTTGATGTAGGAAAAGAGTTTCGCTTGATCCGGGTTTTCATTGATGTCCATAGCAGAATAGGAGTCTGAAGAGATTTCATAGTCGTTGTCCTTATTAATGTTTTCGATGTCGCTAGTGGTATAGCGCTGAGTCGGAGTATATTCGGGAAGAAATTCTATTTTTGGTAGGGGAGACGAAGGTTTAGGTGTCGGAATTTGAATTTCTGCTGTGGATCCGCGAGGTGATTGGGTAGATGAGAGTCGTGAGATGATTTCTTGTGAAAGGGGAGTCACGTTCTTGATGGTGGGAGGGAACATGAGTAGGGGGCCTGTTGGTGCCACGCCTGGTCCAGCAAGTTGGGGTGGGGAGGTTAGAAAGTCGCTTTGGAGGGGAAACGATGTTGAAGGTATGTTTTCGATGTTGGTGGTGAAGTTTTGAAGTTGAGGAGAAACGAAATGTTGCTGAGGCTGAGAGAGAAAAGGAGGAGTCTGTGATGATGGAATGATGATAGAGAGTTCTGTTTTTGCCGCTTCAGATTTTAAAGTGTTTTTGATGTTTTGAGATAATTCGTCATAATATTGGGTGTTTGGATTGGTCGTTTGAAGGCCTTGAAGTTGAGAGGGAGAAAGTGCTGGTGGTATTGACTGAGATTGAGAATTGTAGAGACGCATTTCTTCCGGTGTTTGTCGGTAAGTTGATGATGAGAGAGAAGGGTTTGGAGATGATGCCATAATGAAGAAAAGAGGATGTAAAGAGGTAGATGGAGGATGGGGGAAGGGGTAGTGGATATGTGGTAAAATAAGAAAAAGCAGTTGCAATATGCAGAGCTTGGCCGGAGCAGTTGTGGGGGTGGGTACCCAGAGAGTTAGGGGGCAGTGTGGCTGTGCTTGGGAGGGGATGATGGTGGTCAGAGAAGAAGAAGTGATTCAATGCACTCCTCGACGTATACTTAAGAATCATCCGCAGGGTCAATCAGATATTGCAATTGAAACGAACTCCACATGTCATAGAAGTACGGATGAAGCAGGGTGTCTACTCAATAATCCGAAAAGAATATCCGCCCTGCCGCATCGGACCGAGTCAAATCGGAAACATCTAAATCTCAGACCTGGAGAATGCGGATGCCGGTTTTCTTCTTCGACTTCGGCTAATACTTTTTTCTCACTTACGCCGAGCATGAGACTCACAGAACTTTGGTGTTGAGTCCCCTGGGTATACATGCTCACCTTCCACACTGATGACTTCGGTCCGCGCTTGCCGTGGCAAGTGCACCGATTTGGGGTATAGTGCGGGCTGATTGCTTCCACGGACCAGCGCGGACGCATATAGACCTCCTATTCATCTGGTATATCGCGGAGGCCTAGATTGGTGGCAACGTCCATCTACCCCGCCCACCCAACTAGCTCTGCTATCGCCTCGCTTGACTCTTCTCGAGCCCGTACAGCGACAGCAATGGCAAGCAAGTTTCTGTGTGCGATCGCGCTCGCGGCGGTGGCATTACTGCCCTCAGCGTTTGTGAATGCGCAGATAACGTCGGAAACGACGACAGAGGTGGTGGTGACGACGGCACCAGACCCGTATGTGCACATCGTTTCGATCTGAGCGTGCGCAGGAGCTCAGTCAGTCTGTTGCGTCATTCCACAGGTTGTTGTCTTTGGACACAGCCGCTACTGGAACGCTGACGGCTGAATGTTGGTTATCGACAACAATATCTGACGAGCCCGCATTGCTTCCGATCGAGTGCGCCCCTTCGTTTTGTTACCGTCTTAGGAGATAACTTACAGTGTCTGGTATGGCTCGTCCAGACCCTCGGTAGCGTCCGATTTGAATGGCGTAGTATGCCAAGTGGAGTACAGCCATGATGGTGGTACCGTAGGGGCGGCCATGTCAGTGTCCAGTCTTATATCCACATTTCACTTGTGTTTAATGCAGAACTTGGATAAACAACTAGAACAATTACGGACGCGATCGCAGATCCATCTTCGAGTCCCTCTGCGACCTCAGTGTCGGACGTTGCCGCCCCCTCGTCCTCCAGTCGTGCCATCAAGGTCCTTATGCCGGCGCTTATTGGATCACTCGGAGGAGCGTTCCTCCTTATCCTTGTACGTCCCGCTCTCCCGAATATGCATAGAAATGACCTGTCTTATTTTACCTGATCTTGCTCAAGGCGACTTTGTACTTCCTCCGTCTGCGTACGCGCCGTAAGATACAATCATCGCGCGCTAATCGCTGGATGACACGGAATAGTGGATCCTGGGCGATGAAGGAGCAGAAGCCGCGTGGGCCTAATGTGTGAGCTTTCTTTCTGAAACAACTGTTGATCTGCGCAGGCAGGATATTAATATAGGGATTATCTTAGACAACCTTCTACTTTCACCGCAGACAATGCTTGGACGGAGACGCGGTTGTAAACCCGGTACCTTGATGTTTGCTTCGCATGTGCAGTTTTGCTTCCGGCCTATATCGAACAAGTTTCTCCAGGACACATTCCACTTCGCCTTGGATGATACTCTCCATTCTTTCAGAATTAGCTCAGCGTTATTTCGCGATGGATTGCGCTATCAATTGCTTTGCACGTTTATTTTTATCGAAGGGGAACCCCTGAAGCTTCAAGCGACACCTTTTTGTGTCTTGTACGTGTACGCGGGTAGTGTAGGCTAGATGTTGTCATAGATATTAAATGCGAAACCCTCTGCCGTGAGGAAAATCAGGCCAGACTTGCGGCCGCACACCAGGAGAGTAAGAACCCACATGTATGCAAGGCTTTTACGGCGGCAAAACTCCGTGAACTGGAGTCTGGAATATGTGCCCGTGAGAAAGGCACGAAAAGGCCTGCCCTGATCGTGATGCTGAGTCACGGCTTTGCCAGACTCATGACACGAAGATTCGGCCGGACCGTCCGACCGTAGTCTGACAGTGAGTCTCTCCCAAACGGAATAATAATATCTTATACTTCCCTTGTTTCCGTATATTGAATCAGCAAAGCTGTGGCCGCACAGTCCCATAATACTGCTCTGTCATTTGGCTAACTTCGGATAGGATTGAAGTCATTAATTGACTCCATGTTATGTGGCTTGGATTTTTGAATAATATATCTGCGTTTTCTGGTCTTGAAATCACGTACACGCTACCTAAATGCGCCATTGAATTTAAGTTGTCCGACCAGAAAGTGGAAATATGAACGCAGGGCTTGTAGCTACTCAGTTCAGTTTATTTTATTTCATGTATTTTCTAGAGTTTTGGAAGGTCCCCCTGGACAACTGATATCCACTTTGGGGTTATCTGATAACCCGCCGGCAAAGACTCGGGGGCCATAGGCTCCGAAATACAGCTCAACAACTTACAACGACTCTGCTTCCTGCCACGACACGACCATCGCTGCCCCATTTCCCCCCTACAGAGCGTCTGGAAATTTTCGCTAGACGACGACGAACATGTTGCTCACCCGCCTCCGTCCCTACAGTCGCGTTTCGCCGGCGTCGTACTCGTTGAGCAGAGCGACGCTTAGGCACGTGCCAATTACCCGACTCATGGCGACCGCTGCGCAAGGTGGTAAAATTGTTGTGAAGAATCCCGTAGTTGAGCTCGATGGTGATGAGATGACCAGGATCATCTGGAAGAAGATCCGTGAGGAGGTGAGTGGGGGAGAATTTACGTTGATGTCGCTCGGTACCGAATGACGGCATTGTCGCAGCTGGTTCTGCCGTATTTGCAACTCGACATTAAGTACTATGATCTGGGAATGGAGAATCGCGATGCAGTGAGTAAAATCACGGCTACATTTGAGGCTCTTGCAGACGGTGGTCTTCGCAGACGAACGACCAAGTGACGATCGACTCGGCAGAGGCGATCAAAAAGTACAACGTCGGCATCAAATGCGCGACGATTACGCCTGACGAGGCCCGTGTAGGAGGTGAGCGTAAATGCTCTTCTCGTTATATGCAGATTTAACACGTATGTCAACGTCTATCTAGAGTTCAAGCTCAAGCAGATGTGGCGTTCCCCTAACGGCACCATACGTAATATCCTTGGAGGAACGGTCTTCCGGGAGCCCATTGTGCTGTCCAAGATCCCGAAACCCGTGCCTGGGTGGACGAAGCCGATTGTTATCGGTCGACATGCGTTCGGTGACCAGTACCGGAGCACGGATTTCATCGCGCCCGGCCCTGGCAAGCTGCAGCTCGTGTACACGCCTGCGGGCGAGGGCGAGAAGACCGTGATGGACGTATATGATTTCAAGGGTCCTGGTGTAGCGATGAGCATGTACAACACGGATGAGGTGCGTGAAATTGGTTTGAGAAAGCGTCTAGAACAGGGACACTGAGACAATACCAGTCTATCTCAGGTTTCGCACATTCATCGTTCAAGATGGCATTACAGAAGAAACTGCCTTTGGTAAGTGGTGTGCTTAATCTCTCAGTGGTGTGCTAAATCCGATCAATTTCGTGTAGTTCCTGTCAACGAAGAATACTATCTTGAAGAAGTATGACGGACGGTTCAAGGATATCTTCCAGGAGCTCTATGACAGGTGCGTTCATCTTCCTTGTCTATCTTACAGCTTCTAACTTTCCTTCATAGCCATTACCGGACGCTCTTCGAAGAGTCATCGATTTATTACGAACACCGTTTGATTGACGACATGGTTGCGCAGGCGATTAAGTCCTCAGGAGGCTTCGTCTGGGCATGTAAGAACTACGATGGTGACGTGCAGTCGGATATCCTCGCGCAGGGCTTTGGCAGTCTTGGCATGATGACTAGCGAGCTCGTCACTCCCGACGGACAGACAATTGAAGCGGAGGCTGCACATGGTACGTCCCGTTTTCCATTCACAATTCAGAATGTCTGAATCGATTCCGGCGTTCCGTAGGCACGGTGACGCGCCACTACCGCGAACATCAGAAAGGGCGTGAGACGTCGACAAACCCGGTTGCATCGATCTTCGCGTGGACGCGTGGATTGCTGCACCGCGCGAAGCTCGACGGCAACGACGCTCTCGCTGCCTATTGCAACAACCTCGAGGCGGCATGCGTTGAAGTGATCGACGAAGACGGTATCATGACGAAGGACCTGGCTCTCGCGATTCACGGCAGGGAGATGAAGCGCGAGCACTGGGTCATCACTGACGTGTACATGGACGCGGTCAACGTTAGTCCTTGCATTATTACGCATTTCTCTTACAGTACTCATCCCACTTCTTTCAAACAGACGAGGCTACAGAAGAAGCTTGCTGAGACCAAGGCCTGAATGTTACTAAACCGGAGCGGCTGTTGTAGGGCTTGGACTATTTGTACAATGTAGTTGACCACACCCCACATCCCTAACATTATGGCTGATTTCGTGTATGGTGCAACAATACAATGTTTGTATCTTTCACATATTTTTGCTTCTCCCTAGTTTCGGGCATAAGTTGTGATCCCTTTCACCCCGTAGCCCTTCTATCTATGGTCGGAGGATCGCACCGCAAATAGACTGTATTGTCTCCCTTCTTTCATTCTCAGGACCAGACATCGCTATCAGTTGCGGTGGTTCTTCTCTTCGCAACTCATCGTCTAAATTTCAAACTCCAGCGTTGTCCTCCCGACCAATGCCCGGGCTTTCTTCTCTTTCTCAGCCACCTGCCAGTGGCTCACAACGAAGCTACTTTTTCCGAGTGTCGTGGGTGAGGGGAGGGAGATTCTCATGACTTCCGCCGACCGCGGGTCCGGCAGCGCGCTCTCCGTTTATTCTGTTTGTGCAAAGGGGCACAGGGGGGCCTGTGGCGGAAGCATAGTCCGGACATGATGCCCATCTGGTGACCGCAGTCAGGATTTACGGACGGGCGCTCCACCAACCTGATCCGTAGTATGTTGCCTTGTAGCATAATTGCTGGTCTAGATTGCGGGGTGTCCCTCTCGCCTCAGGTGGAAAAAAATCAGTTCTGGTTCACATAAACTGTGCCCCGCAGACGTCGACGACTGCATACAAATGTCGAAAGCGCAACATTGAATACTAATTCTTTGCTTCAAAAACATAAAGGTCGAGGACGCCACAGAGGTCGGGCTAAATGTTTACGCGGAAGGAAATGCGTGTGCCTAACAAGCAGTAGACTGAAATGTCTAGCCTCGGCCAATCGAAAGACGCTAGCTCTAACAAGACTTTTCGCGACGGGATATATTTGCCAAGGGGCACGATTTGCTACTCCAGTTTATTACCCCGCATGCTTATTAAAGACTCCGAACCCCATATTGTTATGTAATCCGGTACAGGGCCAGCAGCTGATCAGGTCCTCCCGAGGCGAAGTCACGACGCGCCCGCGAGCATACGCGGTCCGCGCAGCTCTGCTTCAATGGTTTACGCACACCAATAGACTCGCAGAGAATTTCATTGGGACTTTTGCATGTGTCCTTGAAACCTCGGGTTGAGCGATACGTCGGACGCCACTCAACAACGATGACTGCTAGTCTGACCAGAATTCTGCATTTTCGCGGCGGCTATAAAGATGCGCATGATCTCTGATGCCCCCGCCCCGCTTGAGTTCCACCTTGGTTTTTTCGCCATTGTCAGCCATGGGTCTTGGAATATTGCCCGACCGTCATCTCGGAGAGAACGTACCAGGTGCGTGTTTTGCTGTGCGCTGCTGTTGCAAAACTGCTCGAAAAACTGACACACGCGTCTTGAAGGAACATCTCTCTTGGACGACTTGCATAGTCATGGAGTACCGCGCATCAATCCATCCGCGACGAATCTCAAGCGCGGAAAGGGCGGCATCATCCTCATTCCCCAGCCATCCGATTCCCCCAACGACCCATTGAACTGGCCGTTCTGGCGTAAAACTGCGCTTATGTTGACGATTACGTACGGAGCGGGCGTCGTAGGAGCGTTTGGCCCCATCATCGGTGCTGGCCTCGTCCAGGTCGCGGAGAACCTCGATACGTCTGTTGCAGCGCTCTCAAAGATCACTGGCGATCTCGTCCTGTCCATTGGTCTAATTCTCATTCTCACTGCTCCTGCGAGCGTCATCTGGGGGCGGAGACCGATTTTCTTGCTTGGCAATGCACTATTGCTTGCAAGCGCGATTTGGAGCGCCGTAGCAAAAGATTTGGGTAGCTTGACCGCAAGTCGAGTTATTGGCGGCTTAGGAATGGCTCCAATTGAGTGTCTTGTCGAGGCAACCATCTCGTAGGGCATTCAATATGCTAGAAAGTCTTGCTTTGACTGATCTTAATTTCACAGTGACATTTTTTTCGTTCATGAAAGAGGAACGTGGATCGCAGTTTGGAGTGTACGAACTTCACCTATTCCCCGGTTTTGGCTTTGCTGAACCATCTCCTCCTTAAGTTTGCGCTTTTGGGCGGCATCTGCGGCGTCTCGATCGTGAATGGCTACCTAATCGAAGATGTGTGAGTACTTTGGTGTCAACGGCAATCTCTTTAGCAAGCGCTTACGGGTCTCCGTACAGCTCGTGGAGAGTTTGCTTCATAATCGAGGCGGCGCTGGTAAGTCTAGTGCCACGCTTGACAGACTCTTTTCCAATGACTTCCTATTTCAGTGTGGAGTTCTGTTCATTATGACTATTTTCTTCGTGCCGGAAACGGCCTACGTCCGCCCGGAGATTGGTACGATCTCTAAGTCCGATCAGCCTCCCTCCGACTCCACTCCCTCGTCCTCCGCCAAAGCCTTGCCGAATGAAAAGGACTCGACGGAGCTCGAGAAAGTAGATGCCGACGAGCGAGCTTCGGTGGAGGAGAAACCTAAAACGTTTTTCCAGCTGATGAGGCCTTGGTCGCCACATCGCTTTTCGGATGAAAGCTTCATCAGGATTGCGCTTCGACCATTCACGCTCCTGCTCAGCCCCGTAGTGGCCTGGGGCGTGCTCGTCTACGGGACGACGAGTGCATGGTGTACGTTTCTCCAACTTTAATTTCAGCCAAACGCCTAATATCATGTGCTGCTGCAGTGGTTGCACTCTCTGTATCCGTCTCCTTGCTATTCTCCCTCCCAGAATTCGGGTATGGCTTTGGGGCGGGTACAACCGGGCTTATCTCCGGTGTGGGTCCGTTCATCGCAGCCTTCCTCGGCAACTTCCTCGCTGGGCCACTGAGTGACTGGGTGGTAAAGTGGATGTCGCGCAGGAACGGTGGTGTCTACGAGCCCGAGTACGTCCCTTTGATCTCACCTTCTCTCCCGCACTAGCGTCTGAACTATCTCCGTGCCGCACAGATTCCGCCTCCTGATGGCGATCCCGCTGTTCCTCTCGACTACAATGGGCTGGTTTGGCTGGGCTGTTAGCGCAAGTAAGGAGGAGCTGTGGATCGGTCCTGTCATTTTCTTCTCGCTGTTGAACTTCGGTCAGGCGGTCGGGAGTATAGCGTAAGCATGCAATTTTTTTCAGGAGAAAACGTTTTGTTTATTCTGGGTCTCGCGTCCCGCAGTGTCGTGTCGTACGTTATTGATGCTCACCCGAATTATGCCCCTGAAGCGTTCGCAACGATCAAGTGAGCGGCGCCGCTTTTTTTCTTAATTATATTGTCAAGTCGCTAATTCATATTTGCCCTACACAGCGCCGTAAAGAACTTGTTCAGCTTCGGATTGACGTATTTCGTGACAACCTGGATCATGAATCAGGGTTAGCGCTCACAACTACCTTTACTAAACAACTAACGTACTCATTGCTTTCATCCAGGCGTCCTCAAGACCTTCTGCACGATTGGCGGCATCAACATGTGGGTCTGCTTGATGACAATTCCGATGTACATCTACGGCAAACGTGCCCGGAGCTGGGTGCACAGGACGCCGTGGATGCTCACCTGAGCTTTGGGTCGGGATTTCTGGAGTAATCCATTTTGAATGGTTTCGGTTTCGCTTGTACTTAAAGAACCCTTTACCGCGGTGTCTGCGTTTTCTGTATCAACTCACTCCAATGCTCTTTATTGCATTCTATACGATTTTTCTTTATTGAGCTCCTCCGTGGCTTGTCTGACAAGGCGTAGTGACATACTTCTACATGGTGGAGCCAGACCATCAATGTTTACAGGCGTAGGGCCCCGACAGCATTGGGCGACTCCCCTGGCGTGTGGGCGATATGAATTATAGTCAACACGGACAAAAACAGAAGCTTTGCCACAACCCCGGATCGAACGGGGGACCTTTAGAATAATCTGGCGATTCTGGAGAAATTCACTTCAGTCTACTGCTCTCCCAGCTGAGCTATTGCGGCTATATATTTTTAAAACATTCATTAAAATTTTTCAAGTTGCTCAGCTTTTTTTTTGATGGTACGACCACATGTTCTGATGTCTGTTCCTCCCAATTGAAAGGAATCCCAATTGAAAGGAAAACGGATGATAGTGCCAGGCCTGGTAACCAAGAGGGATAAGAGTATCCTTTGAGTTAGAAACAAGGCTTTTAGTGCATCCCTGGTTGGCTTTGGCTGTGCTTGCCATACCAAATGTATACCCACATGCCGTGCACATGTAATGTAGATCCAGGTTTCCACCCGGCGCCGCCGTATCGTTGGTCTTTAACTGAATGGACAAGATCATTTTTGGCGTTTATTCAAGTGCAATGACTCAGAGCCTAGAAGAGCGATAGTACAGACTTTGAATCCCGTGCCGGCGCTGTTGACCTACGTGTTCGTCCGAAATAATGCCCTAAATGAAAGGTGCTCACCGAAGTAAGTTACATGATTTATGAGTGCAGGGAGATGAGAAACGAAGTAGAAGGGCGGCATACCTGATTTAGTTTATACAGTACGTGCGTGGCAGTAGTCGTCACCCTACAGATACCGACGGCCCGGCGAGCTTCATTACGCCGGTCCAAAAGGTTTCTCTTCCCTTTCCCATAGAAGGATGATTAAGAGGACGCATCGGCCACTGGAAGGAGGATCCAGACTATCACGCCTGCTTCTGAGTGCTTCGAGCCACAGTCTAGATACAGTCACCATTGAGAGTAAGCACCCTCGGTATCTCTAAGAACCAGCCTTCTGCATACGCGAGCGCCTCATCATCGAATTCGAAGAAGCCCGAAGCCAGGAACTAGGGCCTAGGGTCCACGTATTCAGAGCTACGTGTATAGGTACGTGTGCGTGCATGCTTTTAAGGGAGGGAAGACGGGAGAAGTACGTACACACACCCGGGGTTGACCATCGTGTGTACAACCACCGTTCGGCTACCAGAATCGTTATTAAGTTGCAATGGTGTTTGCTGTGCTTCCATGGTCTCTGAGGAAGTGGGGCAAGGGGTAAAATGACTAGGAAGTGCCTACAGGAGATCCTTGGGGTTCTTCACCGTTCGCGTCGGAAGTGACTATGGCTAGATTTATGTGGCGTATGCTTGTGATAGGACAGAAATGGTGCTGGCGGGAACTCGTGTGCTAACTGGCTCGGGGTTATTAACGAACAAAGGGGTGAGACGGATTTAAAAGCAGCCAGAAGCGCACAAGAACTTAGACAACTAAGGGAGCAAGTTAAGATGGGCGGTCGGTTACATTCAGATATACGCATGTGATTGAGATACTGAGTTCAGAAATTCTTAGAAACATTCGCGGGAGTCTGGGGTACGGTCCTTTTCAAAGGCAGTTGCATTTGTGTTTTCCTTCAGATTCAACTTGCGGGCACAGGAGGGCAGCGAGGAGCGGCTTCACATGGAAAGCGTGAGAAGGCGCATATCTAGTGGCGGGACGAGGCGAGCGAGTCTGCTTCGCCGAATAAATGAGTATGCATTTGATACGGGGAAACCCGATGTATGCACTTGTGTACACATATGGGTGGAAGAGGAAAATCCCCGCAGTGAAGGCGATGGCCGACTTCGAGAACAGGGCGCGAATGAGAGGGTCTAGTTATTGCCTTGGTACTTCTGTATCGCGTTTCGCCGCTCGTTCTTGCCATACACGTACCGGACGTTCCTTCTATTCCTGGACGATAAGGCAAGCGCGCCACCGTTTGGGGGACGGTCTCATGCATCGCATCGCTGGCAGCCATCGACTTCGTAATACGTGAGCTACCCCGTTTACATGCTCAGGTGTCCAAGTCGAAGAACATCAGGGTACTGTATCGTAGGCGGGGAAGATTGCGGAAGGTGGGACGGAGCGCCCCCTACGAGCTTCGGCGCGATCTCGTCTGCTCTCGACAGGGCGAGAAGAGAAGGAGGGACTTCAACCCCGACATTGGTTCCTAGCGCGTAGTACCGAGGGCGCTAGTGGCGGGTTATAGACAAGATAAGGAGTCACGTAAGGGTTTGGGACGAGGCCGCAGACAGCGTTGAACTGATTAGAAGAAGCCGACTGTGGCCACCAATGGTCATGCGATTATTCGGCTTATATTAAAACGCCTGGCAGAGCGGATAGGAAGTCGGGAGTCGGCACGGAAATGGCCGTGCTTGGTTGCGGGGGAGGTTGCGCTACTTTGCCCGAACACTTCTGGGCCGCGTCGCGTGTCGATCGGGGACATGTAGGAGATTGCGGGCGAGTGAGTAGACGCTGTAAGCACGGAGGGTGTGTCAGACTTCCAGAGACAGTCGGCGTTTTAAAAGCACGACTTTCATAACCGGGTAGTTTGTCGGCGAAAGGGGAAATGTGGAAACAAGCGAATGAGCTCATATACATAGTCCACACGAGATCGTTGGAAATACAGAGTAATCAAGGAGCCGAAAGCGGCATTGTAAGGCAGTGTAGAAAGCTATAAGGAGCTGGTGCAGGGGCTGTGATCAAAACCGTGTCATCAGATTGACAAATAAGTAAGGAATCGCAGCATTTTGAGTCGGGCACGACCTTTCGCTTGCTTGAAAAGTCGAGATAGACCCACAACTTTGAGGGGCAGAAGCAGCGCCATTATCTGTCATTTTGAAAGAACGAAAGGTGCTGTAGTTGGGAATATCCGGGTCGGCCCTGATCCATGGGAATGGCACGACAACGCGTCGTCGGTCTCCGCGATGCTGAGAGCAGCCCTCGCATGTGACGAGTGCAGGTAATTTGGCGTGTTGTGCAAAGTGCGGGAAAACAAGAGGACAAGCAAACATCTGACCATAATGTCCTGAGGCTGTGAACGACTGTTGACGATAAACCGCTTGTACACGAGGCCCAAACGCGGCTACGGGAAAAAGAGGCCGAAGACCGAGACCGATGCGGTGATTGTGGCACAGCCTGCGACACCTAGCAGTTGCAATCATGCTGTTTTATATTTTTTTCGAACAGGACAAGTTGGTACAGAATCAAGATTAAAAGCGGCGAGCGACGCACGACTCAGCGCCCAGGCCGCCCCGAATCTGGACAAAACATGACGTCATTCGGGGGGACTTGTAGGTATTACGAGAGAGTTCTTTCCCTTCCCTTCTTGACCTGCTACTTGAACCAGCTGCACCCCCTTCCCAGTCCGCGCCCCCCTTATATCCCCCCGGTACGCAGGTGTTGGGAGCAGACTACCGTCTCTCCCAACAACCAGCCCGTACACCTTATCCCGATCGTACACTCAGGAATGCTCATTGACCTCCCTCCAATCTGCGAGTACAACATGGCCGACATTGCCTGCGAAGATCTCTTCGTGTCCTCCCTTGACGACAACTATAATGACGGTGGTGCAGCAAGAAAATATGCGATGATGGCCAGCGGCTGTATCGCCAGCGATCCTATGGTGTTCAGCGACCCAGAGTCGTCAATATACACCTCCGCTTCGGCGTCGGAGAGCGACCTCGACCCCTGCGACGTGCTCATGAGTGATGGAGATACCACAGACCACGCCCTCATTGAGGTCCATCAGCCCAGCTCTTTATTGTTCCTCACATACTGAAATTTGAAAACCACAGTCATCACAAAAAGACCTTCGCTCGGTGCTGGCGCTTGGCGAAAATCAAATGGAGCGGGAGGTCGCGCTGCACTCGCCTGGAATGCTTCTCGGAACGCCGCGGTATGCGTCCCGGCGATACGAATATCCATTCCCCACGGATTCCAACCTCACGGATGTTGGTCTGGCGTTGTCGACTGCATCTACGCCGGGTCTCTCACCTCCTATCGCAGGAACGCCGTCTCCCGAATCTTCATCGTCCGGGGTATCTCCATCGGCGTCCTCGACAAGCATTGATACGGGCAGCAGCGCGTCTTCCGTTTCTGCGACTCTCCAGACCCCGGCTGCAGCCTGTCTTCTCATCTCAGTTGCCTCTTCGAGTTCAACTTCTCTTATCTCCCCGGTCGGGGTGTTGCTCTCTCCCGTCTCCTTAGTCCCACTCGTGCATACTCCACCCCTAACAGGGCCTACGGCGACGCATCCGGGACTCCTGCGGTTCAACCATGCCGATACGCCTGTACCGCCTGGCCTGCGCGGACGTGCACGCAAGTCTACCTCCCTCGATGCACAGACGGCTGTACCGACAGCGCCGAGGGGAAACTGACTATAACTTGTCGAAGACTTCTGTTGTTTCAATCTTTGGATATCCTTCATACCCCACTCCAGTATCCACAACACCTACATCGCAATTGCAGCGTTGCTTGAAATAGAGCGTACGCGCCACGTCATTAACGGTCATTCCTCGTCCTGTCATCGCTTGTCTTCTCTTTTTTTTTACATCCTGGGTTCATCTATCTCTATTGGGGCCAGTCAGCTCCGCAGTTAATTGGGTGGCGCAACAGTGACGCTGCATGGAACGGTTGTCGTGGTCATGGGTTTCACTTCATCTGACATCCGGGAGATCTGGGTTTAAGTTTCGCATCTCATCACGCACTTCTTTTCATCTGTAAATTGGGGTCCAATATCGGTTCGACTTCGCCTCTGGGCCGCAAAAACTGGTAGCTTCGCTCCTGCCTCACCTTGATGGCGATGGCGATAAGCTCTGCACATTGCCGATTTGGGACGAAGTTGGAATTGATTATGGGTGTGAGTTTGGGTCTATGGTGATTAGGTTTAGGGATTTTATTCGCAGAGTTGGTTCCCGTCTGAACTCGGATGTGATGCGACGAGCTTCGCTGCCCTCACACTCCTTCCTTTTTCACGGGATCATCGCGAAATCATGGGGAAGGGCTGCGCATTGCAGTGTGCGGCGGTTACGTTGGGGTCTAATATTATACCGTTTGCTTGTTCGTCTCTCCGGTCCTTCTTTTCTTCCTCCGCTGTTGTTGCTATATCTGTCTTTCTGTTCCTCATTTCTTATCTCCACTGGCTTTTCCCTCATTTCCCCCATCCGTCTAAAAATTTCCACATTCTCGCACATGATAACGATTCCACACAAGAACGTACAATTAATGTACGTACACATACATATTACCACGAACAATTTTCGTCTTTGGCTGGGTATCCCGTTTTGTTCTCTTTCACTGGGCACTCCATCTGTATCCCCGGTTATCTTGATTTCTTGTTTCAGTTGCACGTTTTGTATTACTTTAGCTAAAAGAATGGCGTTATTATTCGGGCTTTTATGGCCTTGATCATATTCTTTTCTTTTATCTTCCGGTTTCCTCTCGCAGCATTGGTACTGTGTAGTGCCTCCCTTCGTCCTGATCGGAAATTGATTGCTAAATTAATATCGGCTAGTAATTACTTTAAGTCAACGCGAGGAGAATTGACAATGAATACGTGCGCTTGATAAACTCGTTACTCTTAGGTACTGAAGGGAATTAATCTCGCAGTATGTAATTTTGCGATTTATTAATCTTGGAATCCAAGGCGCTATAGATTGAAGGCGCAGTCTTGCGGCACGGGCCGGCCGCCGTATACGCACGTGTTTACATTACAGTTCACCAAATACGCGAGTAATTTACAGCACCAGATTTATTCATGGCAGGTCTTTTTATACGACGACAAGCAAAATACCCACATAGGAGTTGCTCTATTCAATCCCACAACTCGATAGCCCACGCTCAACCGCACGCACATGCTGTCGTACGCGGGAAGCTAAGTGGAGTGAGTAAACTGGTGAATTTGCGCCCGAAAAAGGCCCGCTGTGCATGTGCATTTGCGCTTCATGTACGATGTGCGCCGGTCGGTCCCAATGTCATCGCGTATGACCCGCCCGAGTCGAAGCTCGGACGTGCCTTAAGCCTAGGGGCGTGCGTGTGTACCGCGTGAGCGCGTCGCGGATGGCGGAAGGTCAATCACGTTTATAGGTGAGACAAGTTTCCTCCTCACGCGGTGTGTGGTATATTACTGACGTACTACGGCATCCTCGGGCCTGGCTTTCTCTCCCAGCACCCGCGACCCTCAGCAGACTTCCACTCCGATACTGCGCGCAGGCGTGAAAGGGCGTGTATCTATCCAATTGCAGGGCGATTAGTATGGCACAGTGGGCGCATTACTCCACCCCGGACCCCGAGCTGGTGCAGGTCCTCGCGGGGATGCCGTCGCTCAGGACGGCGACGATCGACGACATAGACGCGGAAGACGCGGACTTCGTGTCGAAGTTAGAGGCTGCCCAGCGCGAGGTTGCGGAGTTGTCGAGGGTGCGCGTTGAAGAGGCCGGTCCGCGTGAGTGGTTTAATCGAGTTACACATGCTTCTGCAACTCGCGTGGGACTGACTTCTGTGTTGTGATTTCGTTGCTGTGTGTGGCTAACGATGGGCTGGAGTAGCGGTGGGGATCACGGTCGAAGAGCGAAGGGTAATAGTGAGCAAGCCACCGGGCGAAATCGCCGTGCGTGTGTACACACCTGAATTGGGTGAAGAAGGGGAAACGGAAACGTTTCCAGCGTTCATCCAGTTACACGGTGCGTGCAGCAACCCCTTTCCGTCTCTCTGACTGTATTCTGAAGGAGGAGCCGAATACATCACGAATACTACGCGACGCGTCCGATGATCTATCGTCCCCTTATTTCATTTTCGTTCTGGACACGGCAGGCGGCGGATACTGCCTTGGCTCGCTCGACTCGGACGAGCTCAAGTGCCGGACGCTGTGCGCGACGCACCGTGCGGTGATTGTGAACGTTGACTATCGTCTTGCACCGGCGTTCCCCTGGCCGACGGGTATTAACGACAGCTATACCACGGTGAAATGGGTGTGTCCATCTCTCTTGGTCGTTTCTTTGTCGTCTGTCAATACTTAAAGGAGCTGGTACATGCCGCGCCGTCTTCTCCCTTAGGTCGCAAAGAATGCGTCTGCGCTGAGGGTAGACTTGACGAAGGGACTGGTCGTCGGCGGAACGTCCGCAGGCGCGAACTTCACGTGCATAATTGCACAACGGGCGCGCGAGGACCCAGAGTTGAAAGGAAAGATTACAGGCCAGGTGCTCCAGATCCCATCGACGTGCTCCAATCGCGAGGGCTACCCGGAGAGGTGCGTCGACTCTGCCGTCTGGAAGAACAGACCAGTGCTGATCACCGGTCTCTTGTTCACAGATACCGGGACCAGCTCCTCTCGTATGCGCAGAACAACAATGACCCGATCCTGAGTCCAGGGAGGAGGAACATGTTCATGGGTGTGTGTTGTGTGTGTTCCCCACGTCCGTGTATGCTGCTTAACCAAGCTGGCTGCCTAGCTGCGTACAAGCCGGGCCCACCGTTGAACCCAGAGACGTCTCCCCTCCTCGCAGAAACCTTCGTAGGTCTCGCACCCGCGTACGTACAGATCGCAGGCGCAGACCCATTGCGCGACGAAGGGCTGCTGTATGCGCAGCTTTTACAGAAAGACGGTGTGCCGACCAAAGTCGAAGTGTGCGTTCTTGACGCCCCTGCTTTTGCTGATAGTGGTAACTTAACGTGCTAGCTACGGCTTGCAGGTATCCGGGCGTACCCCATGGCTTTGCAAGCTACTTCCCGCAGCTTGCGGCGAGTGCACGATGGCGCGCGGATCTCGATGTGGGTTTGCGTTGGTTGTTTGGGCGTGATTAACCCGAGCCGATTAGGAGAATAGGAGGACTTAAATGTGTATTTTTGTAAGGTGTAAGATAAAACGGGTGAAGAGCTCTTATGGTGGATCCTCAATCTTATCTCTGACGTTATCTAAAGCGATTCCCATGAATTCCCATAACGGGAACAATAAGATCAGCGTTGCCGCGTTTTCCCGAGTTCAGAAATCTTTCAACTTGTGTCGCCTCGGAAAGGCTGCGGTCAACTATCCAAAATAACGCACACTTTAAGACTCCGGAACATCTATAGAACTACCAACCCAATGACTTGTGCGGGAGGACTCGGACGTGAAGTGGTCGTGAGGGTCAAGACCATCAAACGGGCGAGGTGGCTGGATCCTTCAACCCCAAGAGCAACTTCAATAGGCCGAGTGTGAGAAGACAATTAGCAACGATGAGTCCCCGACAAAGGTAACCCACCTTTAATTCTTTGGAGGCGGTCGTGATATGGCTCCAGAGTGCCAGCGCGACTTGTATTCTGGTAACCAGTCACATCCCTCTCCCTCGGCCACCACCATGGTACGGCCCTTCCTGCGATGCCCCATTCATTTCCAACGGAAGCCTCTTGAGCCTCATAGCCACGGACGTTGAACAGACCCGTGCCTGCCGCACTCCGAGCATCAAGCCACCATCTCCCTGGCCATCGCACATGTCCTAATTATTTCCTTTTCCTGCACACTCTTTAGCCTGGCTTATGCACTATCTGAGATCTCGAGGCCCGCGATGCAGGTTCTCGGTTACGCATTTCCTTTCTGCGCACTTACGATGCAGCCTCCTGGCGCTGTGACGGGCCCCCGTGCAAAGAGGGCGACACGTGTTTGATACGCTCTGTGGCCGTGCTCAAGCCTCTTGGATCTCAAGTGGTTGTGGGCAGTATGCTTTGACGCTGCCGCTTTGTCGCTGCGATGGGTATAACTCTGACATGCGCGATGCTGAAGGAGGGCAAGAAACACACACCTTTCATCCCAGCCGTCCTTTGCAATCGCGCAATCTCGAATTTCCAAGTCCAATATGTCGTATCACAACGCCTTCTCTGCTCCCCCTGGCTCTGCAGTCTCCTCAAAGAAGGGAAAAGGAGTTAGCTCTCTGTGTGCTGATGATAACATGCCCCCGCATACGGTATGACCACTAGCGTTCTGTTCTGTTGACTATGCTGACCGACTTGCAAAGAATCGCACCGTTGATCTTTCTACACTATGCTCCGAGTTTGTCTACCCCCCACTCTTGCCTTATAAAGCAAGCACACCAAAGTCGCATACGAGAAGTTCCCCTCAGGGCTATGCATCTTCGAACGGGATGTATCCTGGGCCTTTGTCCTTTAGTTATAATAAGGCGCCGCTGTCATTCGACGACCTCGGTTCTAGTCCGTCAGATCTCTCCCTTGTGCCTTCTCAGCTTTCGCAGTACGACATTTCGTGCATGACAGCGGCCATGGAAGGTTCCAAGACCCCCATGAACAAAACACGCGGCAACGCGGCAGCATATAGGCCCGTGTCCGCTCAGACAGTCGCGACGGTCGAGGAGGACGTAGAGATGCGCACCCCCCGCGCTTCCGCGAGGCTCGCCGGTCACAAACACACAGAGCGCTTCGGAGGCTCCACAGAAAAATTCGGAGTCTTCGCCTGCCGCAGAGCGCCATGCGGCAAGACCTTCACTCTCAAAGGTTCGCGCGATAGGCACGAGCGGACGCACGATGGCAACATGCACTTTTGCCCGAACCCGCGCTGCTGGACGAACTCAAATAAGACGAAGCCCGGGCTCAGCAGTTCCTCCGCGTTGCAGGGACACCTTATGACCCTGATAAGTTTGCATGGAGAGGACAATGCGTGCGTGCGCGCTGCGAAGGCACTTGGGTGGACTGGAGATGATGATGGAACAAAGGAATATTTTTGGGGTGATCGGGCACCTCAGGAGTGATTTATGGATCTTCGATATTGGATATACAATAGAATATGCTGTATCCCTTATTACTGCCCTCACTATGATTATGCCGTATACGCCCTTCTTTACCATTATGTGCGCCTTTCTAAGTCGTTTCCTTGCCTTCATATAAAATTTCGTAAGGATAATACTTCCCTTCTCTGACCTCTCTGATATGCATCGAAGGGGAACTTCGATCTATGGATGGGTGGTGTATAATGTATAGGCGAAATACTTGGCGTTTAAGAGGACGTCTGCAGGAAATTCACAAGTATAATCGTGCTGCGCACGCGAGGAGACGGGGTCGAAGGAGATGATAGCAACATGAACCATGCTAATTTTATCGAGGGCTACTCGGAGGATGGTTACCGACCCGAATTTCTTCTACATTAATATTAATTCTGGTACTTACGATGTCGATCATTCGTCTTGCGAAAGTACGGCTTCCCATATCGGGAACAAAAAGATCGTCCTCATGAAGTTGGAAACGGTCCATCCGCCCACCATCGTTTGGAATGTTTGCTCTCGAGTCTCGTCCATTCCAATGGACTCAGTTGTGCGACAATGCCAGGTGGTAGACTTTCTCGTTCAGGGAGTCACTCTTAGAAGACCTATGAGGCGATTGCAAAGACCAACCAGGTTTGCATTCCCCAACCTGTTCACAAAAGCGATAGACCCACGGAAAGACAATCGGAGGCCTCTTTTCACCAAGGCGACCTGCATTCT
The DNA here is from genome assembly GCA_024195185.1 of Coniferiporia weirii. NCBI lineage: Eukaryota > Fungi > Basidiomycota > Agaricomycetes > Hymenochaetales > Hymenochaetaceae > Coniferiporia > Coniferiporia weirii. The sequence goes on from JAKOPK010000269.1 coordinate 20,255, forward strand.
ATATTCTGAAAGTCAAACACTCATCGTATGATGCCCCGAATACTAGTGCTACGGATATGCTACTGGTCATTAGTACGCGTACTCAGGCGGGTCCGGTCTAGTAATTGTCTAGCCCCAGTGAGTGGGCTTTTTGTGACCCTCTATCCTTTAATTGCGCATAAGCAGCATACATCTACGAATTCAATACTCCCTATGGTCCTTGCGTCGTCTGCGACACTAAGAATCACGTCTTTCGCGAAGCCAGCTTACCTTCTCACCTTGTTCCTCTTCTGGCCCTCCACCTCGAGACCCATGACACGAGACGGAATTTTCCTGCTGTGCACCCTGTCTTCCTAATAGAAGTCCTCTTGATTATGTATTCATGAGTGCTTGACAAGACTAGGCCTGCCGTGTTCCAAGCACCCAACTGCCGTCTCTCTGGTCGCCACATGCGCCCTGGTTATTTCCTTTTCCTGCGCATGTTTTTGGCTCGCTAATACGCCATCTGAGATCTTGAAGCCCGCGGCGCACGTTTCCGGGACCACATTTCCTTTCTGCGCTCCCAGGATGCTGCTCTAGGGCAACATGGTAGGCCCACACCGTATTGGGGACGACATACGCTTGGTACACTTTTGCGGGGGTGCCTACGCTTCGTGGTCCTCAGAGGTTTGTGTGGCGTATGCTTTGACGCTGCCTCTTTGACACCGCCATGGGTATATTTCCAGCGTGTACGATGGTGAGAGAGAGCAGGAAAGACACGTCTTTCATCCCTAGTCGTTGTTCGCAATCGCGCTATCTCGAACTTCCGAGTCCAGTATGTCGTTCGACAACGCATTCTTTGCTGCCCCTGGCAACGAATTCTACTCGAATAAGGAGGACGAGTTTAAAGGCCCGTGCATGGTACGCTCGATTGCTTTTATGCTGGGGACCAATGCTGATCTATCCGTTAAGAATACCTCTCAGGACCCATTTGGAACTCTCAACTGGACTTCCCCGAACGTCATTAATCACCGAACATTCGTGCCTTTCCTGCAGCCAGCCATCCCCCTCCATGGCAATGACTTTGTTGGCGCGTGGTCGAGTCTGCTTCCCAATCCGGACCTGGCTATTCCAGGAGCGGGCGCCTTCGATTTTTCACTGCTGAACTCCACGCTTTTAAACCCATCGTTCGTGCTATCGGAAGCAAGCACACCAGGGCTATATGCAGGAAACTACCTGGGAAGCCCCGCGACTGCGAACGAATTTTTCCTTGCTGACAATGGCACGATGCCGACATTTGGTCACCTCGAATTTCCGCCGGTCGGTCCATCCCCTGCGCTTCCTCAAACCGGTAATCAGCAAGTCGATACTGCGTGTATATCGGCGCTCATGGAAATCCTTGCACCTTCCATGGGCGGTATGTACGGTGAAAGTGTGTCCGCGCCGGCACCGATGCCTGAAGTCTTCCCCCAGACTCCATCCTATTCCACGGCTGCTACTGCCAACACGAAGAAAGTCTCACGTGCCAAAGGCAAGACTCGCTCCTATGCCTCGCGTAGCGTGTCTACGCGTCTTACCGAACCAAAGCCCCCTTCCGCTGGAGGAAAGACTTACACCTGCTGCAATGAGGCATGTGGCAGAATATTAACGACGGAGAGGTCATATAAACGACACCAGCTGACTCACTGCACCAATACGTACTTCTGCGCAAATCCGCGCTGCTGGACAAACACAACGAAGAAGGATCGCGGGGTAGGTCGCCTTTACTCGATGCGCAGGCACCTGAACGACCGTTTGCACGGGAAGCTTGGTGAACAGCATCCGTGCGTTCTTGCTGCGAGGACGCTTGGATGGACGGGAAAGGATTGTACGGAGGACTACTTGAAGCGCGATGGCCCTCCGCCTCTCGAGTGAATTATAGTTACAGAATATGCCTCCAGCCTTCCTATGTTTATGCTACATGCATGTTTACTTCCCTTTTAGAAAATCTCAATGAACATAGCAAACGCTTAAGAATAGGTTGTGGAGAACAGGTCTGCTTTAATTTGTGAATAGAGCTGGTAACTTGAAGGAAGCGTCGATCATAGTTTTATCGCTGACATTTCGGGTGTTGAAAAAATTCCTAATCTGGAACAAATAGACCCCCGCCACGTTTCCGAGTCCGCGACTCACGACCTCGGAGTCAGCAAACTTGAACTTATAAACGACAGTCGTTGCCTGAGGAAGTTTAGCTCGACCGCTCCATCGCTTTCAAAACTGCCAAAAACTAAAGTGACCACGGGAAGACAGGTATTCGCATTTGTGACCAAGGTCGCAGTCGCACTCCTTAGTCATGAATAGCCACAAGAGCAACTTGGATTCAGATGGACAATAAGAATTCTCCTCCGCCAAAACTGCCTTCATTCCGTACCTCCAAGCCGGAAATAAATAAAAACACTTGCAGTATGACCTCAATCACCAGTGTGATTCAAATGCTGGTTACCGGAGTATTCGAGTGAGCCATGCTTTCACAATTGAATCAGTTGATATCCCTTATTCAAGTTGCTAACATGTGCAGGATACCACGTAAAAATGTTCGACGCCCATTTAGAGGCAAAGACAAAGACTTGGGAATCCACGACCTAGATTACTCTCCGGTTCCTTGTATCGATACGACGTTCGTGTCGAATGTTTCATGCGGCAACATATGCTCCACCCTCTCATCGACCTGGGTGCAATCCGTCGCTTCCCGCAGTATGCCCATATTCATATCAGAAGCCTCTTGAGCTTCATAGCCACGAGGGAGGCTCGATGGGACTGGGCCTGCCGCACTCCCAGCTGCCGCCTCCCAGCCGTCGTCCCTACCCTAATTAATTCCTTTTCCCGCGCACTCTTTATCACACTAAAGCACTATCTGAGATTTCGAGGCCCATGATACAGATTCTCGGTCGCGCATTTCCTTTTTGCGCACCTAGGACACTGCCTCCTGACGCTTTGACTGGCCCGCCATGCAAAGAGAACGGCGTGTGCTTGGTACGCCCCGTGGCCGTGTCCACACCTCTTGATCCTCAGGCGTCTGTGGGCAGTATGCTTTGACGCTGCCGCTTTGTCGCTGCGATGGATATATTTCCAGCGTGCGCGATGCTGAGGGAGGGCAGGAAAGACACGCCTTTCATCCCGGTCGTCGTTCGCTGTTGCACTATCTCGAATATCCAAGTCCAATATGTCGTATTACAACGCCTGCTTCGCCCCCTCCGGCCCCGAACTCTATACGAACAAGGAAGATGAAGTGAGCGGCCTATACTATGACAATAGCATGCCCATGTATATGGTACGCACGGCCGTTTATTGTTCTGCTGACTAATACTGACGGGCTTTCTCCAGAGCGCTATTCAGGACCAATATGGTATTACCAGCTGGACCATTCCAGATTCCTTCAATTCCTGCGCGTTTGAATCTTTCACTCAGCCTGCAGTCCACCTCCAAAGCGATGGATTCCCAAACACGTGGCCAAGTCTGCTCCCCAGCTCAAACCAAGGCGTTTCTGGCCCGAACGTCTTTGACTTTTCTCCGCTGAGCTCTGCTTCCCTCAACTCCCGATTCATACCTTCGAATACATCAGCGCAGCAACTGTATGTAGGAAGTTACCCTCAGAGCCCTATAGCCCCGAACGGGCTGTGCTCCGAGTCCCTCATTCTCGGTGGTAATGGCGCGCTGCCAATGGGCCAATCCGGATTTTCACCGCTCGATCCTTCCCTCACGTATCATCAGTTCGGCTCTTCGCAAATCGACACGCCAAGCATATCAGTGCCTATGAACGCCCTTGCGCTTCCTATGACTGGGGTCAGCAATCATGCGCCAACATGCGGAACTGCGCTTCTGCCGGCCGTTACGAAGCAGGACAACACCTCCGACGCCCCTCCACCCACTCCGCTTCCTTCCAAAGTTAAGACTTCACGTGCTAAGGGCAAGACGCCCCCCAGCGCCTCGCATCTCACATCTGCGCAGCCCGCCGAGCCGGAGGTCGCCCAGGTCATCCTTGACAAATCGGAAGAGAAGAAATCCACTACCTGCGAAACATGCAACATAACTTTCTCTTGCAGCACAATACTCAACCGACACGAGTTGATTCACAAAAAGAATACCTTTTTTTGCGCGCACCCACCCTGCTGGACGAGCCACACGAAAAAGAAGATTGGGTTCAATCGCGCATCCTCGATACGCCGGCACTTGCTCGGCCAATTTATAAAGGAGGGTGAACGGAGCAAGTGCGTGCTCGCCGCGAGGGCGCGAGGATGGAAACTCGAGTATCCCTCGGAAAACGTTCTTAAAACCGGTAGACCCCCACGCGAGTGAATTTATGGAAATTTCGTATTTTAAATTCATAGTGTAATGTGCCTGCCTTCTATCTATGATTATGCCATATATGCCTTATTTTTGTCGTTTCCTTACCTTCTATCACGCCACTGGATTTGGTTGCGCGCCACGCTGTCTTAATAGTTTACGTGTGCATCGGATCTCTGTACTTTCGTATCATCAGATAAACTGCCAAATGGAAATCATTGATATGCGTATAAGCTTAGGCTAGGTCTATTGTAGTCGCTGTGCTCGGATATGTCTCCTCTAGGTCCAGGCTCCTCGCCGAGACGGTCGGATGGCCCCTTTCTGTACGCGTGCAGATCGCCCCATCAAGTAATAAGATACAGTATGCACACCTTATGCATATGTACCGTTTTGTCTTCAAGTACTAATACGTAAATTGATGTTCCCCCCGCAATCTTCTGAGGTTGTGTGCGCTTATGGTCCACCGTCGATCTTTAATCGTATCTCCGACGTTTGCCATATCGAGAACAAAAAGATTGCCCTTTGAAACGTCATCGTTCGGAAAACTTGTCGACCTCAAGCACTTCAATAATACTCGCCAGGCAACCATGGAAAGTCTATAGAGTCTCTTGTTCAATGAATCTATCGAAGAAACTAGAGCCATGAAATGGTTGCCAAGGCCAACCGGGGTATCCAAATCCATGAGGTCGGACCCTCAGCCACGCTCGCGTATTCACAAGTGACAAGAGCAACAGGACTACGGAAGACAATTAGAAACCAACTTTCCGTTGAAGCTGCCTCCATTCTGCATTTCGGAGGTCAAGGCTTTCGTAACTCGATGACTGGAATGTAACCGCGGACGATATGCTACTGGTAAGTCGTAGGCGTACTCAAGGTGAGTTCGGTTCTGATAGTTGTCTCAGGACGTCAGTGAGCAGGTCTTTTTTTAATAAAATAAAAATTTGCTGCTCAATTGTGTATAAAAATTTAAGTTTCTATGACATATGATACTCTCTCTAAGGTTTTTTGTATCGGATACGGCATGGGGGGACGTATTCTTCGCGATGCCGACCTACTTCTTTCCTGGTTCCTCCTCCCCCGGCCACCCACTCGGATTACCTAACGCGAACCGGTACCTCTTGCTGTGCCCTTGACATTTCCAACAGAAGCCTCTTTATCCTCGTAGCCACGAACGCTCCACGAGACTGGGCCTGCCGCACTCTAAGCACCCAGCTGCCGTCCCCCCGGTCTTCGCCCCTGCCCTAATTAATTCCTTTTCCCGCACACTCTTTATCCAACTAAAGCACCATCTGAGATTTCGAGGCCCACGATACTGACTCTCGGCCGCGCATTTCCTTTTTGCGCACCTAGGGCACTGCCTCCTGACGCCTTGACTGGCCCGCCATGCAAAGAGAACGGCGTGTGCTTGGTACGCTTCGTGGCCGTGTCCACACCTCTTGGTCCTCAGGCGCCTGTGGGCAATATGCTTTGACGCTGCCGCTTTGTCGCTGCGATGGGTATATTTCCAGCGTGCGCGATGCTGAGGAGGGGCAGAAAAGACACGCTTTCATCCCAGCCATCCACCACAGTCGCACTATCTCGAATATCCAAGTCCAACATGTCTTTCGACAACGCCTTCTCTGAAGCCTATGACCTTGCATTCTGGTCAAAGAAGGAAGAGGAGTTCAGCGGCCTGTTCTCTGACAATAGCACGCCCATGTGTTTGGTACGACCACTCGCTTTTTGTTCTGTTGATAAATGCTGACTCAGAATGCTATTCAGGACACATCCGGTGTATCCGACCGTACATTCCAAGGTGTCTTTGACTTTGGAGTTTTTGAGTCTCCCGCCCAGCCATCTCCGGCGACTGAGTTCCTTGGCTCGTGGCCGAGTCTGCTGCCCAACTCCGACTCGACCGTCCCAAATGTGACTGCATTCGATGTTGCGTCGCTGAGCTTCGAGGCCCTCGACCCGTACTTTGCGTCTTCGCAAGAGCTGTATCGTGGATGCACCCTCGAAAGCATTGCTGCTCAGGTCGAGCTGTACTCCAAACTTTACCCTGAGGACTCCGTCCCCCACCTCGACGCGTCGTCCGGTCTCCTTCCAAACCTAGGCTCAGCTACTCCCGAAGCGGCCGCCTCCGACTTCTCGCGGCTGAATTCTGCACTTTTCGTCCCGTCGTTCGTGTCTTCAGAAGCAGGCACGCCGGAGCTGTATGCGGGAAGCACCTCGGGAAGCCCCTCGACTCCAAGCGAGTCCTTCTTCCTCGGTGGCAATAGCGCGCCGCCGCCGGCACTCGCCAACCTCGGATTTCCGCTAGCACTCGACGCTTCACTCGGGGTCTCGCAGCCTGGTTTCGAATGTGTGTTGGCGCATATGGTGGCTCCCAAGATTGAAATGTGCGGCGGTAGTGTGTCCTCGCCGGTAGTGACGGAAGACGTCCTTCCTCCCGCTCCGGGTCCCTCCGCGGTCAAACGCGTCGAGCGCAAGACGCGTTCGAGTTCCTCGCGTCTCGCATTTACGCAGCTCACCGGGTCAAAGAGTAAAGCAGACACACAAGAACCCGGGAAGTTCGCCTGCACTCATGATTCATGCGGCAAGACTTTCAAGTGGAACTCTACGCTCACACGACACGAGAGGACTATACACGGCCTGGAAAGGTTCTTTTGCCTCAACCCGCTGTGCTATTCGAACACAACGAAGAAGCCAGAGCCTGGGTTTAACCGATACTTTGCGTTCAAGCGGCACCTGATGGACAGGCTGGCCGAGGAAAACGGTGGGCAGCATGTGTGCGTGCTTGCCGCACAGGCGCTCGGATGGACGGAGGGCTGTAAAGAGGTTGCTTGGAAAGCGATGCTACGCGCTGCCCGCGAGTGATTTTATGGATCTACGTTTTCTCGTCTGTACGCTATCTATATATGTTTAATTATGCTATATATGTGCTCTTTTCGAACTGCTCTGTGCTTCCAACTGTCTGGAACGGCCGCGCCTACCTCGGCCGGATCCGGACGGCGTGCGACAGGCGGCGTGCCGGGGAGGTGCCGAGGGAGTGAGTTGAAAGTCCGCGCAACTCCGCTGATGGGGGGTCGCCATCCATTCCTATCCGTATCGCCCTCTTTCCCGCCTTAGCTTCCGTCAAGCAAAAATGTATTTCCTCTCCCTTTCTCGCTGTCTCCCGGCCACTAACTCCCGTTCTTATCACACAGGCCGACATCCCGCTCGTCGCCCGCACGCCCGCCCCCGCAGTCGGCGTCGCTCGGCGTCCCCGTCCCCGCCCCCTCCCGCAGATCACGCAGATTCCTCTCTCCGCAGCACCCATCCACCGCATCATCGCCATCTTCCTTCACTTCTTCCTCCCGCAACAGACCATCCACGCCGGCTGTGGACTCTCCCGTCGCCGGTCTGCCCCGCAAGAGCGGCCGTCTCCTCGCAAAACGCAAGTCGCCGGACTCCCCCGGCCCCAACGAAATCGCCGAGCCCCCCTGCGACGCTGCACAGCGTTCCAGAAAGCGCGCGCTGGCGAATAGCCTCGCCGCTCCCCGAAAGCGGCGGCGCAGCGCGCCCGAGCGCGAGCCTGTCGCCGATATCGTCGACGACACCGACCGGCCTAGGCACAGCGCCCGTCTTGAGAACAAGCGCAAGCGCCTCTCCGCTCCTGATGTGGTACCCGAGGCCGTCCTGGCACACTGGCGAGGGGCCCTGCTGAACGGTGCGTCGTTGTCTTTCTCTTCTTCACTCTCGTTGTTCAAGCCTCTCACGATCGATTGTGCTGTGACTCAGGTTCTACCCAACCACGAAATCAGACCGTCGTCCCGCGCTCGCCTGTGAAGAAACGTGCTAGGATATCCGCGGCCAGGCTTGATGGCATCGACGATATGCCGGCGCCGCCGCGCGTGTCGGTCGAGGCGGACAGTGATGCTTCGGACGAGACGCTCGTCGACGGACATGTGTCCGTGGTCCCCACAAAGAATGAACGGGACTTCGCACCGAGCCCACCGCTGAGCCCCGTGTCGACGCTCAGCACTCTTTCGGAGCTTACAGACGCGGAGCCGGAGGGCGATATTGCGCACATGCAAGGCGCAATCCCCGTACCGTTATTTCCTGCGTACACCACGATTGCGCGCTGCTCGGTGAACCCCATTATTGTCATTGACCCTCCGCGACCCTATCCTGAGCGTGGCACTCGCCCTGTACGTCTTCTCTTCGTGTATCCACATCCGCAGGCGCGGTTCCCCCTGTTCCCTCCGCTTCCCAAAACTACAACGCTCGTAAACTCTCGTGTGCACCTTCGTCCCGAGTACGCACCGATTCTTGCTGCGTTGCTCTCCGACAACCTTGGTGCGCGAATTCACCAGCGACAGGCACTCTATGCGCGCCTGCATCGCACGCTCTCTCTGAATCCTACACGCGTACGTGCGCTCATTGCTCTGCTTGGGCATGGGCTTGGTGCAGCGATTGCGAGGCGCCAGTCTGCCGCGCAGCTGAGCACGCGTCTATGTGGATCGCGTAACGTCGGACGCGCGGATACTCTGCGACGATTACTTGATCAAGGTCTTCCTGCACGGATCGCGGCACGTCAGAAGGCGACTCATGTGGGGCGTTGGCACAAAAGGGAACGGCGAGTTGTGAAGAAGTGGGTTGCTGCTGCTCTAAAAGAACGGGAGAATGAGGAGGAGTTGGAACTTGTGACGAGCTATGTTGCTCCCCATCCATATGCGTGCTTGTATCGGTACGCGCCCCGCCGGCCGACCAGGCTGCGTGTATCAAGTGTACTCGCTCCCGTCTCTGTATCTGCTCTCATCAACGTTTCTTCGTCTGATATGGATGTCGTCCCCGACCCTGCTCCAGTTGATACACCCACTGATGGGGTCGTTAGTACTCCTCTTGAAACTGGCGACACGGTCCAACCGCAGCCTCAGTTGCAACAGCAGCTTCCAGTGTTCCCGAAGCAGCACCTGCAGCGCTGGCACATGCGGCATGCGGACCATCGCATGGAGCTGCCTGTGTGGAAGTGGGCAAGTTTGAGCCGCGTTGAGCAGTCGTGAGTTTAATACTCTTCTTTTTAAATTTCTTCGGGGCTTTTTATCGCCTTTGGTTCTGAATGTTTTGAGACGAAATCTGACGGATTTGTCTCGGTACAGATGCCAGATTTTCGGCGTGGATGTTGTAAGGGCGGTCATTGCAGCGGAAGCGGCTGCTGCGACCTCACGGGGTGCCTCATTTTCTGGATCTTTTCCCATCGCTTCGTCACCTGCCACTTCTATTTCGTTAAGCGTGTTCACTTCTACGACTGAACACGTCGAGGAACATGATCTTGATGCGGATGGAGAGTACGAGATTGATCTTGAGTATGAGGGCTTCGCAGCAGGGCTTGCCGCTGCCGAGGCAGGTGCACGGTCCGGAGGCCTGGAAGGCTCCGATATTGGTGAGCAGGTGGACGAAGACGAGGAAGGACTGGAAGGTATTATGGGTATTGAAGATGAGGAATGGGACGACTTGGATGTGGATATGGGTCCTGACGTGGAGGCGGATATTGCAATGGACTTGGATATGGACTTGGATATGGACACTGATTCGCTTGGAGAGGATGGGAATGGGGATGGAGATAGTGATGAGGATGCGGACGAGGATGGTGAAGGTGAGGGGGAAGGAGGGAAGGAGGGTGAATCATCTTTTCAGCTCGACGTCACGCCAGCGCCTGGGAAGGGAGACGATGTGCGCGGGCGCGAGTTTACGTTTAGCGCTTCGCCTCCTTCGCCGCTACTCCAGTTGTCACCGCCTCCGCCGCCATCACCTTCGATTTTGCCGCCGTCGTTTTCCCCTGTGGACTCAGTGTCTCCATCGTATGCGAATCCGAATGCGTACGCGTATTTGCCGCTGCCCCGGCTGAGTCATCTCCCGGCATTGTGCCTGCGCGAACCGCTGCAGCCCGTACGTGGCCTCGGGACGCCTGGTGGTGATAGGGGACGCGCTGTGTGGCTGAATGCGGCGAGGACGGTGGAACAGACGGGATCTGGTCACGTACTCGAGCAACCACCGGTATCGGCGCAACTGAATGTACTGCCCACAGCGCTGCATTCAATGCAAGACGCAGGACAGATGCAAATGCAGATGCAACCGCTCCCAGATAACATGCTGTTCGGAATGCTTGGATTCGAGTTCGGTGTCGGTGCGGGGATGGGGATGGGCGCTGGTGTTGGCGTCGGCACTAATGTCGGACTTGGACTCGGGCTTGGTATTGGAGTGGGTGTCGGGATGGGCGTGGGTCAGGATTTTGGATTTGGCGAAGCGGCAGCTGCGGCTGTGCCCGCTCCGCCTCCCGGCGTCGGCCTTGGAACCAACTTGGGCGCAGGCATGGGCGTAGGCGTGGGCGTGGGTCCCGGTGTGGGTGTGGGCTCGGGGATGGAGTCGGGCTTGCTGGGCATGCTCGAGCACTTCCCTCCTGCTCCTGTATCCGTGCCACCTGTGTCTGGGACGAGCGAGTTTGCGAACGTCTTCGGCGCGGAGGCGCCGGTGACTGGCGCTCTTGGAGACGCCGAAGCTTGATCGCGCGTTCGTGTTGGCGCACAGCTGCGGCCCGAACATGCTTCTTGCTCATTTGGCTAACTCTGTGCTTATCATCCCAATCCTGGTTGGCTATCCATTCCTGACTGTCCCCCAACTCGGGCTTATCGCCGCAACTCTGAACTCCCTCCCACTCAAGCCTTGCTCAACAACTTAACCCAAACCACAACTCAAAACCCAACTCAAGCTGACACGACTTAACGACCTACCCCCGCCAATTTATGTATATATATATGTATGTGCACGCGTGTGTGTAAACCACTTTTTTTCTTGTAGAACTAACCTCCCATCAACTCTGTCGAATCGCTCTCCCATGCATTGTTTTTTCTTTTTCTTTTTCTTTCTTCTCCTACTCACTTTCTTCTCTCCGTCTCTCCGTCTCTCCGTCTCTTCTAATTATGTCTCACTGAATACCTCCCGGACTCGCTCCTCGCTGTCTTCCCGTCTCCCTCTCATCGCTCTTATGTTCTTGATTGCTTTCTTTCTCTCTCTCTCTGTGTCCATTCCCTTCTCTTTTTGTTGTCAATCCGCCCGTCCGTTCCGTCCGCCTGTTTTTATTATGTTTTTTTTTTCCTTGTCTCACGTACACCGCCGCACATCGCATCTGCATTGAAAGCTACTACTGCTACCGTTGCTACTGCTGCTGAATACATTATTTTTGTGTGTATGCGAGTGGGAATTTGAGTGAGAATAAAGCGATGAACGTTCTCTGCCGCTGGTCGAGCCTGTTGGACTGACACGGCCCACCAACAAGACCTTTCCATATGTACGTTCCTGAGCCCCGCGTGCCAGACTTTTTCGTTCTTGACGGCACCGGGCTGGTTGTGCAACAGCCCCTGACTTGACGTGCGAGAGCGGAGCCGGGACAGGTGGTAGCCTTCGTTCGCGCAGGGACACAGCTCGTGTAGACTCCGTCATTCGCCACTAACGCGCGTACAAAGAGAACAGAAGAGAAGGGAGAAAGCCGGTGTTTGATACGAATACCTGAGCATGTGTGGGGCTCCACTATATGATAAGTATGCGTCGCCTGCAGCCAGCTCAGTGGCCGGTTTAGAAGGTCATCTGAGCAAATGCGCTAGAGTCTTCGTGCACCGGTGACTTTGCTTTTGATGTAATCCGAGAAGAACCACCTGAGAAGGACCACTTCTGAAGGTTATTCGTTCGTTTTCAAAGATAGGAAAAACAGAAATGATGAGGGGGGAAAAAGAAGAGCAAAGAAGCACGAGCATTGATCACAATCAAAGGACCTAGAAGACGAGGACGTCACAAAGAAGTGCATGGCACGAGCGTTGAACGTGGGAAGAAGCAGACAGCAGAGGGCAACCAGGAGAGTCGAGAGCTCAGGTGCCGTAGCCGGAGCGGTAGCCATCACGTCTTTCGCGCTTGTTAGGGCGTCGGCCATCAGCAGCGGTGGCTTCTATGCATCACGTGCGTGGGCGTATGCTGCAAGGCTCAACTTCAAGTTGTTCGATGTACTTTGTCTTTTGCACTGTGCTGAAATGCTGAAATGCGAATGAGTGAGGAAACGATTGGAGGAGAGAGTAACAGAAAAAAAGAGAAAGAAAAATACAACATGACAAGGCAATCACTTCGACTTGAGCAAGGTCAAACACGGATGGGGACGAAACGCGGGACCGTGGAGCCACATCGAAGCACTGACAGACTGTTGATAAAACACCCGAACGCTTCTTCTGCTGCGCTACTCTCTTCATCCTCGGAAGTGCATACAAATACTGTACTATGTGCCAGAAGCGTCCCTTCCCTCCGCCCTCATCTTTCAAATTCCCCGTGTTAAAGAGACGCAGGGCCCGCTCACTCCGTCCTGCACCCACATCGGTATTGAAGCAATGTACACCTCCGTGTCCACGATAACAATGTCGACGCCGCGTGGACTCAAGCCCCTCCGCCTGCGCTGCTCTTCGCTCTCCCTCCCTGCACGCGCCGCCCCACCCGCGCCGGCACCTTGTCCGCGACTGCTCTACACGAATGACGGAACGCCTATCTTCGTGCACCCGCTCAAGCGCACGCCTGCCATTTTCGAGAGACTCGCATATCGCTCTGGCCCAACGCCTGTTTGGGCGCTTCCGGCGCTTCACGCACCTCATAGGCGATCGCCGCTGAACCCCCGGTGTGCTGGTTTGGGTAGTGAGGATGGGAAGGGGAGGATTGGGGAAGTCGTAACGTACCCACACCCGCATCCGCGTCGCCGTGCGCACAACAAGCCTCGTAAGTGCCTCCGTCGTGCAGCGCTCGAGGCACACCTCCGTTCGACACCCGCCGGCCGTGCAGACCTCGTAGCGTTCGCCCGTGCGACGAGTTCACACCCGATTGGAGTCGATACGAATACGACGAAGAAGGAAGTAAGGGGAAGAGAAGATATTGCGCAGACGGACGCGCGGGTGGACGTGCAGGATGCACTGAGCGCGACGCGAGATCTCGAGAGGTTCGTCTGCGGTACGGACGACGATATGGACGTGGAGGGAGATCTTGAGGGTGATATTGACGTCAATGCCGACTTCGATGATAATATAGGCTTGCGGACGGAGTTCGCTAGGTTCAACAGCGAGGGGCGTAAAGACGTTGGGAGAAAGGACAACACGGAAGTTTTCGTGGACGTCAAGATGCACGACACCGCACCACCAGCTCTTGCCCCCGCTCCTCGACCAAGCCCCACCTCAGTAAACCGCCAACACTCGCCCGTTCCCACCTGCACCCCCACGATGCCCTCACCGCGCTCGCACTCGTCACTATGCGTTCGCACCCACCCAGGGCAGTCTCCGCCCGTCTCCGCAGGCGAACGTGTCGCCTTCCCCACCCTAAGCTCTCCTCCCCCTCCGCCTTACGCGTTCCCCTTTCCCAGCGCATTTGCGCCCACTTGGAAGCCTACTCTGATCGGCCATGTCCGACCTGCAATGAAGGTGATGCCTCTTGCCATGAGCATCCGTGCCTGACCATTTCCGCTCGTTATCCCTTCCTTCCTAGAAAAAACCTGAGGTTTCCTTCTTGGACCAGCGCTGAAACGAGGCTCATTCGAATGCTTGGTAGAGGATTGCATATTCGTTAAACCCAACGGCTCCGAAGAAAGGAGGACACCTCAGAGAGCACACGCATTCCGCTCGTTTTTCCATCCGCCGTCATCTCCTGGGACTTCGGCCGGATAATTTGGGGAGCGTTCGTACCTGCTTAAAGGTATAAGGGGCAAAAACGAGCATCTTCTTGTCAAGCCTGCCGACACGCTCCGGAGCGAGCGAATCTGCTTCATAACGTCGCGAATATTCGAGCCTACTGCGCTTGAAACATAGGCAGGGTGCGCAACAGATGAGGGGACAGACGAAGACTCGGGACAAAGGAGAAAGGTGCTCTACTAGAGATGCCCGCTCACACGGACCGAGGCTGGGGAGTTCCGGGGTTCCGGCCTAGTCGTCATTGATTGTGTCTACTATTTCGACGTTGTTTTGACTTTCGCTGGAATCCGATTTGTTTGTACTCTAGACATACGTAGTGAGGACGACAATAAAGGGACTAGATTAGGAAGTACTTGCATTTTTTTCGTACATCAATATATCGCGAAGAACCCGGAAAAAATCGTGTATAACATTGTTTTTGAATTATGATGTTTGCGTGTGCGCTGTCCCAATCCTCTCGTACGCATCCGCCAAAGTCCTTCGAGACATTTCAAGCTCGACCGCTTATCCCACTGTTTATACGACACTGGCTTTATCCGTCTACTATCCTGCACTCATTCGTGAGCATCGCGTCCCGTAGCACATCCGTTCCTCACGCGACCTAGGTTCTCGACATCACAGCCAGACGAATCGCCATTGACACGTCGGCCTTGTGAGCTGATACGGTCGTACGTGAAGGAGTCGGTTCTTGTACGAAAGCACATGGCTGCTTCTAAGCTCTGCGGCTTGGAGGTATGTGGTCAATGTGCAAGTGGATGTAAACGCCAAATTCGATAACCAGTATTGTAGGTCATCCCTAGGCAGACTGAGGCACGGACTTCATTAATATCGTGGTTTACCCGCTGTAGGAGCGCGTATGCGATGAGAAACATACCGTCTCATCCGGACATTCGGACCTCGATCGAGTGGTCGTCGTCTTCATGTTCTAGCTGGGGACTGGGGACTGGGCGGGCTTGACGCTGTGAGCGGCGCGGGCCACGACTGTCTCCGACAATATCCTGAGCGCGACCATCCGTGCGATTGTAGCTTGGTGGTACGTGCCGCCGCGAGTTTGACGCGAGACCGGCGGTGGGCGAAGGAGTCGAGAGCGTAAGCCTTTGGAACCGTAGCACGTCAACACGTTTATGGAGACAAATACAATCGATTAACTCACAGCACAAATTCGAGTACGTAGAGCTCGTTCTTGGGGCTGCCACGGACTAGAAAGACGCGAGAGCAGACGGCCGTGCTCGGAAGCGCGACCGTAACAGGAAGTACAGTAGTCACAACACTGATGTCGTGACAGTCTGACCTCGAGGCCACCACGCTCGCCGCTCGCTCCTGACCACCATCGTCTCGCTCACAGCTCGCAATCATCGCAAATCGCAATAAATCAGTTCGAAGAAACAAATATGTCTCAGTCGGAGAACGTCCCAGAGATCGTTCAGCAGTGAGTGCATGCGCCAATCCGTACGGTTATGTATATTATAAGTCTGATTATGCATAGGTTTCTGCACCTCAAAGGTAACGCGGAATCACTCTAGACCGGGAACTGGAATTGACTTTTGTCCATATTCCAAGAAATTGATATCGACTTTATAGGCAATCGTCCATGCTATCCGGTTTCTGTCAAATTAACGGCAGGCGACGTCCTGCGTAAATCTGGCTTGTTCGAGAGGGACGATCCCGTACACTGGGACCTAGGAAACTACATGTAAGTGCTATACCCTTATGATGACTTTCTCGCATGCTTATTCTACCAGTCATGTTGATGTGTCTACCAATATCAATATCATAGTGAAGGAACCACGAATCCCCAAATGCCTTAAGCGCAAAAAGGCTTACGCGGTCTTCAATATTTTATCATCGCGCGTTGTCGAAAGCGAGATATTCTCGATCCCAGGTGTGCATGCTTACTAGAGACATATAAAACTTGATGATTTACCCTGTTGTAGACGAGAAGGGAAATGTCCGAGTAAAACTAACATACGTGCGGGCATTACCGGCAAGCGAATAATGGTTTCGTCCATGTGCTGACTGTGCTGACAAATCTGCAGACTGAAGAATTCGCCGACCTACTACTCAAGGAAGCGGAGGGTCAGCTGAAGAACAAGAGAGTTTTTTTGAAATCCCTCGGCAAGGCTGGTCACGTTTTGGCTGCTCTCATGAAGTTTACTGACCTTGCGTCGGACGTGAGTTTGTCTCCGAAAATGTACGAATCGTTCTACGTTCTGAATCGTCACAGGTGCATCCGGCTGTCAAGGCTGCTGTTATAGTTGTCAATTCTTTGTATGAGGTGACGTGGTCAGCGCTTTCCTCGCCGCACGTATTAACTTCTCTTTCAGAAATGCAAATCTCAACAGGATTGTCACGATACGGCTGTCGATCTCATGGGCAACTTGGTTTCATTCATGCCATTAGTCAAGGATGTCCCACCTCATGTTGTGAGGAATGACGGAACCAGACAGGCTATCGAGGAGATGATACAGCTGTTCTGCGAGACGTCTAAGCTCATCATCACATATTCGTCAAAGGGATTTCTGGGTAAATTCGAGCTCAAATGCTAGCACAATTCTAGATGCTGAATGTTCTTCTAGGTGACCTGCTTTCTTCTCACGACGCCGAGATATCCTCAGCAAACGATGAATTCAGGAAGCTGAAGGAAAAGTATGATCGGCGTGTTCAGATGGAGGTCTGGATGGCCGTTAACAGAATAGGTAACTTAATATGCAAAGCGCGATACTGCATCGTTAATATTTAACTTACAGAGGACGACATGGAGGACAATAAACTTCAGCGATTGGAGCCCGCAAAGGGGGCTTTTTATGATGAGGAAGGAATGTGCCTGGAAGGAACGAGGGGGTCGGTTTTTGAACGTGTCAGGGAATGGGTGGACTCAGACTCTAAGCTGTTCTGGCTGCATGGCGTGGCAGGATCTGAGAAAAGCTCTATTGCGAACTCGGTTGCTCATATGTTCGAGCAACGTCTGTTTGGGTGTTTCTTCTGTAAGAGGGATGACCCGGAATGCCGTAGCTCGAAGAAGGTATTCCCCACATTGGCATACCATTTCTCAAGGTCAAATGAAAAATACCGCGTGGATGTACTTTCCGTCATCGAGGGGAGCGACGAGCCGAAGCTGTCGCAGGGCTTGCAGTGGCAATTTGATCTGCTAATCAAGCAGCCTCTCGAGTCTATGTCTGCTACTGGCGCGGAACCTCTGCTGAAGCCTGTGATTGTTGTGATTGATGCTCTTGATGAATGTGAGGGTGAACCAGGCTCCAGGTTCCAGATTGCTGAATTTCTCGTCAAACTGGCTGTCGTCGTACCCTGGCTCAAGGTCTTCGTCACTAGCAGACCTCTCGCGGAGTTTCTGGAAGTCTTTTCAAAGTGTGATACTCTTAGTATTAGCAGGGAGCTTGATGATACTCAGGTACAAGATGATATCTTGCGATACACAAGACACCTTGCAGGAAAGCCCACTGTTAAAATTGGGGAGGACAACATTATGGCTCTTGCTGCAAAGGCATCAGGACTTTTCATTTGGACAAGCACAGTTTTCAAATTTGTGGGTGCTCAGTATGAAAAACAAAAAGCAATCCAGGGTATACTGTCGCCATCATCAGGGGGAAGACATGAGACTGCCCTAGGCAGCATGTATACTACTGTTGTTGACTGTGCATCTGTGGGAGAAAATAACATTAGGATTGTCAAAACAGTCCTTGGCATGATTGCCAGTACAGCCAAATATAATCCTCTTCCAGAAAGTGCACTTGTGCACTTTCTATCCACTCCAGAAGATCACTTCAGTCTGGATACTCTCACTACCATCATCAATGACCTGCAGTCAGTTCTTTATAGAGATGACTCAAGGGATGGTGCTATCTGTGTCTTCCACCGTTCCTTCCTTGACTTCATCAATGAGCAATCACAGTCTAAAGTGTATTGGGAAGATCCAGAATCTATAAACTTTATGATGGCTACAAGATGCTTGCAGATTATGATCAAAGATCTAAGGTTTAACATTTGCAAATTAGAGTCATCAAGCATCCCAAATGACCAAGTTGCAGATCTTGACAAAAGGATATCTGAAAATATTTCACAACATCTCCAGTATAGCTGCTTGTACTGGATGAATCATGTTGCCGATTCTCACCAGTCTATGGGCTCACAGTTGCTACATGGTCTGCTGCACAACTTTGTATGCCATCCAAAAATACTTTACTGGTTGGAGTGTTTGAGCATCCTAAGAGAACTGAAATTGAGTATCGACAGCTTAACCCTTTGTTCCATTCATTTTAAAGTAAGTTTCAAACTTGTTTAGGTGATACATATTCTAATTTGTATTGGCTCAGTCACTTAAACAAGTTTCCTCTGTCTGTGGAGACTTAAACAAGCTGGTGTCAGTGTGTTATCCAGCAGTTGCTGTCTGTACACCTCACCTTTATATCTCTGCCTTATCTTGGGGACCCTCTGAGAGTACAATAGCAAATGAATTCTATCCCTATTTCCATAATCAGCCTCAGATAGGAATGGGAAAAGAAAAGTATTGGAAAAGAGTCTTGTGGACAGTAGATATAGGGGTACAGATAAACTCTGCTGTCTATTCACCTTGTTACATTTTTCCTTGCACTCTCCACCGACTCCTATCCCCATATGCCTCTAGTACATTCCATGACCTTGTTGCGCT
>JAKOPK010000270.1:0-38915 GCA_024195185.1 Coniferiporia weirii
CCGAGGTAGACCGCACATAAGTGAGGCGACGAGAATTCTGGCTCATTCTTGCATAACAGACCGCACCGTGCAGGCGAATGGAGACGTTCGCCGCTGGGTCTAAGCTGGATGTCGAAGAGCGACGGCCGTCGTTGCCAATGGTGATAGGCCCGAGAAGAGTGTGCCCCTAGTCGCCTCCATGGCCGGCCTCGTGGTTGATTACTTAGTGAAAGGGCGGTTTTCCATTCGAGACGCGTTCAGGCAAGCGATATAGACGGAGGGCTACTATTTTTAGGTAGCCGACCGGAACCGCATCCGATTTGGGAGACTTGTCCGCCGGCTGCGACCTTTCCCGCCCTGGTTCTCCTTAAAGCGTGTATGCAATTTTCAAGTCGTTTCTCTCGAAGGACATCCAAGCCGCTCGACTGAAGATTTCAAGCAGTTACATGCCCTCAGGGACGTTTCTATAGTTTTGCGCAGTGACTAATGCAACCTCCCCGACGACTCAACGGGGTTCTAATTTTTCGTCTTGCTGAGGGACTTCCAATGTGCAGCACGCTAGCGTAAACTCCAGGCACTGTCATCCGTTCTTCATCATGTCATGGTTGGACAATGGTGGCGATGAATGCACGGTAAATACATATGTGCTTTACCGAAAGTACGCGTTCCCTTATAAATATCAATGCTTTTGTTGGGTGGCTTACTGAGAGCGCTAAGTAAAAAAGGCACTTGGTATGTGTACGCAAATGCAGTTGAACACATACACGACGGCTAAAGCAGGGACTCGGGCTGGTGGTTTATCAGCAGCCTGCTCCTTAACGACGCTTCGGATTCTGCAAGGGACTTTTCTCGGCGTGTACAGTCATGCTACTCTGCTTTATCGTTTACAAACCTTCTAGACGAGTTTGTCTCAGCAACACGGGGTGAAGCTTATCAATTCCGATCCCGGACTTCGAACGGACACCGGGTGCATTTTGTAAGCTCGTAAAGTCGCCTGCATGGCCGCTCCTGTCCGATCGACCCGATTATCATGCTCGTCTTGGCAAAAGTACGTTCTGGTACGACCCACACTGCGCGCTGCTAAAGCTGAGCACAGACAACTCATCCAAATGGACCAACCACTACTCTGACAATGACAAACCTCCCGGAGCTCGGATTCACACATGCAGCAGCCGTCGAACTGGATGCGTGCGGCTGGACTAACCCCCCTCCCCCATTCAAACTGCAGCAGCGTCTTTATCTTTCGAAATGTCCTCAAATCATCACTGGATCTAACGAGTTCTGGTGCATGATCCGCCGAGCAGTATGAGCATTTTAACACCATCCCATCACGAGCCCGATGGCCACGGTACTCCGACGTCGTCAAAGTTCCACGTATCTGGGACGCGCGAACTGGAGACGTCGTGAGCGGATTTTTTCTTCAAGTTCCATGTCGGCGTTGCAGAAGGTGCTGCCTAGCCTACCATCGACGTCACAACTGCAGTGCCTTGTCCCGCAATCCACACTGGCTTCTGTACAAAATGTTTTAGCACAAAACATCTCGGAGGCTACTCTAATGCTACCCCCTAGCGGAAGATACATCTTGTCCCGCTCAGCAATCATACCCTCCGCGCCTGGGGTGCACACACTGACGATGATCTAACGGCGCCTCTTCAAGCTATTAAGTAGCTTTGCAACATGCTTTCCCAACGCACGGCACATTCGGTCCCGCCGAGATAATTAAACCCCCAGGATCTGGGATGCACAAACTGGTATTTCGTGTTTTTATGTGGAGACTCACCACCAGTCATTCAAACGATCTCCAAGCCGCTGTCTCCTCCCCCGGCAGCAAATGAACTATGTACATGTATTGTCTGGTTCGGATATTGACACCGTGACACGGGGCGTGCTAACTGGATGCCACGAGAGGGCGGTTCGTTCGCTCCCAGCTTACCCGGTGGAAGGCACGTTCTTTCTAGCTGAAATGACGGCTTCAGGATCTGATATGCACAGACTGGGGATGCTGCGAGAAGACCTTTCGTATGCCACCTGGGCTGTATTGGCTCTGCGTCCGCCCACCCCGCTCAGTGAAAATGCAAAACACATCGTGTCTGACATGTCTGACTGGATTACGACGTCCGGATCTGGGACACTCAGACCAGCAATATTTCAAATACTGTTTAGACCGCACCGGTTCTGTCATCGGCCGTCTAATAGAAAGCACATTGTGTCTGGTTCAGATGACAAGAACTTTGTGTCTAGGATACAGGGGGCGGGATAATGCGAGCGCCGTTGCTTGGCAACTCGGATGGAAGGCACATTGTATCTGGCTCAGATGAGAACACTCTCTAAATCCGGGACGTAGGGGGTTGGGAAACGCTGCGCTCACGGAAGAGAACCGCTGACGGATCATTCGAATTATGAATAGCGTCGCTTACTTCTCAGGTTACAAGAACATATCGGGTCTGGCTTCGATTCGACCTATGAAAATACGGGCTGAGTATGCCGCGAGAAGACTTTTCGTAGTCCAGAGTCGGACTACATAGTACTACACCAGCTCCGCTTACTTGCTCGACGGAAAGTGGTACATTGTGTCTGGCTCAAGCGATACAACTCTTAGGTTCCAGGATGCAGACATTGTCTCTGGTTTATCTGGCCCAGATGACCGATTGAAACCGGAGGACTTTCCGAGTCCGGCCCAGGGATGTAGGAGACCCAGTTTCAGGTCTCGTCACTCTGACTGTGTCAGCGCTCTGCTTACTCATCCGATGGAGGGAAGGCACACACCGGTCTGGCAGCTGGCTCAGATGACAAAACCCTTGGAATCTGGGATGCAGGAACCGGAGACGACGGGGGTGGGTCATCTGGATTATACAGTATGAGCACCTGCTCCAACCCCCTACCCCCGCCTCGGCGGAAGATGTAAGGCGTGTTGTGTCTGACTCGTTCAGCAGCGCGCAGCGCGGGTCTCGCACCGTGATTGTTTTTCATTACAGGTTTCCCGTTTCGAAAGTCTTTACAGCGTTCATTTGCTAGAATCGTGATTTTTCCTCCATACACATATCCTGGTGGGAGCGTCGGGTTTGTAGGAGTGAGAGCGGTGTGCTTACCAGTTTTCGGCGGCGTCGTTGAATGCGTAATTTACGATATGGGCACGCTTCGTACGCTTGGGTAAATGTTTGTCGGTACTACAACGTACCCCCGTCGGAATCATGACTGGAGGGGTTGGAATGGAAGCGACAATCCCACCGGCAAAAATGAACGGTGGTGAGTATACGATAAGCGCTAACAGGAACGTTACAGTGAATGTGCAAAGGTACCAAATATTCTTTGTAAATCGTGAGCCGCTGCATTCTCGTCAAACGCCACAGCCGTGGACTAAATAATCATAACTTAGTGGTAAATAAACCCACATATAATGTAGATAAACACCGTCAAAAAAAGGAATAAAAATAAAGTGAACAACTGCAACTTTTCTTATCTCGCCCAACGAAAGATACCGCGACAGCCTAGTGATCCGTTAACCAGCCTTGCACCTTGTCTATGGACGCTTTCTTGCGTTCTTCCTCTGCAGCCTTCATCGAATCCTCCGGTGACCTTCGAGTAGCACGCCCAAAAGCCAACACCATGTCAAGCATGTCAAACTCATCGTCCTCATTCCGTTTCCGTAGCCGCTCACGGCGCTCCTCTTTTCGTTTCCCCCTCCACTCCTTCCGGATCTTCTCCTTCTCCTCATTTGCAAGGACGCTTCCTTGACCCTTTACACACCCGGGATAAAGCATGTCTTGCATGTGCCGCCTTATGAGCGCCACTGCCGAGGGCGGCGCCCACGCATTAAGGGCAGCACTGCCGTAAACCATAGTGAAAAGGACTTCCGGAGGTCGCGTATCCTCGTTCAACAAAGCAACGGACTTGCCGTGACAAGCTTCGGTCGTCACAACCGGATGAAACTCCATAAAGTGGTGATTGGTGACGAGATATGCCTCGGGGTCAGCATTCTCGACGATGTCGTTCGATTTAAGTACGAGGTTCGGTGTCTTAGATCGTCAGACGCGTCGATGAGCAAGGACTAATCACTACGGGTTCAGGGAGAGAAGCGTACCTGTAGGAGTGCAAGTAGGCGCTTTTTTATGAGCATGTGGATACGTGGATCTAGTAGAAGCGTATTTCAGATGTCATCAATCTTCTCGATGACTGCTAGACCTCCGCTTCGTTCCTGAGTAAGGCGGCGTATATACTGGGAACATAATGGAGAGTTAACCAGCGACATCGGTTTTAGTCGTCGAAGGTATAATTACCAACCGCGTCTCCTTTTACGCGCGAGATGAGAGGGCAAATTTTGCAGAATTCACCCGGAAAACTTGTGAAGGGACATCCTTCGTATTCTGAGATCAGTACGTCCCAAACAGGACTGCTGCTTTTGAAAGAGGGCCCACTGCTTCCGCTCGTAGAAATACTCATCACATCGGGATCGATGAAATGGGTAGTGTCTGTGGCAAAAAAGTAATAGACATCTCCAGCGTTGACGGGAACGTCCATATCGCAAGGAGTCGACTCGCTCTGAGCGAGAGAAAGAACGCCCACAGAGCCTGTCACGGCGTATCCCAGGTAGCTCAGCCATTTACGCGGTTTCACTGCATATAGACTGAAGAGATCCAGGGGGATTACCAAAGCAGTAAACCATTCCGAATCTTCCCCTTCAGATGCGAGTCGAAGATTCACTGAGACATGAGGCTTAGACGATGCGGCCATGGTGGACGACATATTCTAGTTGGCGGCTTGCCAGGCCTTGAAAGTTTACTGTGCCATGTCTAAAGGGTCACGATGACGTCAGCCAAATCGTGTGTAATCACGTGATTATCTCAGTCGTCCTCGGCAACTCCCTTTTCTTTGCCGATCATGTTTTCATCACCAGCAAGTGCATACTAGTTACACTTGGCGGAACTTCTTTACATCTCCTCCCTCACCACTGGCGTAGCTTAATTTCGCCAGGGACGTGTACAAATACGTCCATGCAGATTAAACTCCCCGTCTCTACACTTCCTACATTTCGGTATCGTATAGGTTACTGTTGTGCTTTGACCAGATTTTTTCGCGAGCACTAAAGTTAAACGATACAGCCATCAACCACATTTGCGCATGCCGTCGCACAATCTCCACCAGGCACTCGAAGGGCCTGATCAGATCGCCCGCCGTGATGTTGATACCTCACACACGACAGCACGGTTTCCAATAGAAGCCCTACCCTTGGATGTCCTCACAGAGGTCTTTCACTGGGCTTCCCAGAGCCCTTTCTTGCACGACTCTCAAGAGCCCAAGTCCTCTCCAAACAATATTGCAGCCGTGTGTCGCCTTTGGCGGGATATTGCTCTTTCGACGCGCAATCTCTGGTCCAACTTCACACTACACCAGCTTTGGGAGCCTAGGCCCAATATCCGCCTTGATAAAATACGGGCTTATCTGCAGAAATCGAAGGACGCTCCTTTACACGTATCCGTACACGTTGGGGAGCCTGTACCTATCCTTCGCGAACTGTTGGAGCTGATTAACAAGAATCGGCGGCGGTGCGTGACGGTGCACGTGTGGCTGGCCAAACGGGATCGCGTGCCGAGAGGCTTCATGAACGTGGCCAACATGCCCCATATCGAGGAGTTGAAACTCTGGATGCCGTATTGGCGCAGGGACCTAGATTTGTCGAACTCGCCCCGTTTGACCGTTTTGCACCACACGCATGAACAGCGCTTCAACCTGCATCTGGGCGAGACTCATCTCCGAAACCTGACAAAGGTCATGCTGGGGACACCCCGTTACCAAAGAAGGGGAGGTCTCCCACTCGCTGCATGCATGGCCCTCCTTCGAGCTACCCCGGAATTGCAGATGTTATCGATGACGATTTACGAGACTCAGGAAGGCGATGGTCGAGTTGAATACTCTCATCCAATGGTCCATCTAACCAAGCTCAGGGAGCTTGAGTTATTTCACGAAACGCAGGCCAATGTCGGCGACCTCAGATTTGTCTTACAGCACCTTACGGCTCCGAATCTAACCAAGGTAGATATCGGCATCCCAGACAGATTATCGACTAATAACGACTGCGGCATCACTGACTGTCTCAGAAGAACACAGCCAAACGATTCCCTGCGGTATTTTTCGCCGAACACCCTGCTCGTCTCCGAGCCAAAGCGATGCCTGCCTTTCGTTCCCAGTCTGGAGTATCTAGAGATGACCCTCAGTCCTGAACGGATTGTCGAACAGCCTGAAGTAATCGCGCTGCTTACCCTCAGGGCTGGTTCGACGGTTCAGATATGCCCGAAGCTGAATGTGCTGGAGATCCGAGCACACGGTAACCAAGGATCCTTAGAGCAGATCATCACCGTAATCTTGTCCCGCTGGAATCCCCCTGAAGGCCCGAGCTATCTTAGGAAGGTTAAAATTTGGGGTCTGCCACAAAGCTTCATTGAGGACCCGAGGATCGTCCGATGCGTCGAGGAGGGACTCGTCGTTGAAACGGAGCATTCTTGATGACAGGGCGCTTATAGCTGGGTACCTTTGAACTTTAGGCCTCGCAATCGTCTAACGAGCGTCTCGTGAGTTGCAAGGGTGCGGAGGGAGGGGTAAATCTGGCATACTGTATACATATATATAATTTATCCTCAGCACCCCGGGCCAGGATAAGTTCAAGGGAAGCCGTTCTTGAATGGTAACAATTACATCAACGTTAACGCCTCTGAACTCCGCTAAGAACACCGGAGGCACTACCCCGTGTCCTAAGAACTTGGTAACACTGGGGTCGGCTTGCTTCTTCAAGCCCTCATGGTATTAAACCTCGACTAAATTTTGTGGCTCCGAAGAAAAACGACTCGGAATTGAGCACGTCTGTCTGTAGATACCCTGCATGGGCGAGACCATCGGACGTTACAAAAGATTTCTCTGGAAAAATAATATTACCAATCTGGACGAAATCTCCCTTGTCGACAAACTCATCACGGCGCGGGAAATGCCATTGGCGCCATGGGATTGGTGCATCCGATTGGGATGGAATATGTCAGGTTTTAATCTGCCAGGACATGCTTGCCAGAGGCTCGCAGAATACTAAATCCATTCACAATGAAGACAATGAAGACACACAATGAAGTGCCCAAAGATGTACAATGTATTTAGTATCTGCAAGCCTCTGGCAAGCATCTCCTGGCAGTTTAAAATTTGACATTTTCCATCCCAATTGGATGGATCAATCCCACGGCACCAATCGCATTTCCCGCGCCGTGCATGCTCGTTACGGGTTGGAATGACAAAGCTCAAATAGAGCTAATACTCCGTTTCGACCACTGAAGAAAAGAACTAAACGCGCCTTGTACCACAATTGTGCAACTTTTTTGTCGAATCATTTGACGTTGTGAGGAAACTATCAAAATATAAGTTTTTTCAGGCATGGTGCATGTCTATCAGGAGATTGCGCTGGTAGTTTTTTTCAGACGCTGTTTCAAATACCAAAGAGACTAAATAAGTGTGGTTCATGGAGAAAGAGCACACGGGTATTGGGCACGGCCGGTTCTATCGCGCCAGGATTACAATTTATAAATAGTCAGCTCACTATCGTAGTAGTCGCTTATTTTGTGGAGTATAACAACCAACTTTGTAAGGTAGGGACGCCCTCATTCTGAGAGATTTTCTCCGAGAACCGGGGGTTGGAAGACCACGTAAACCGAAATGACCTGAGCATGGAGTAGACATCCGATCATTTGCGGATGATGTAAGTGCATAGTGGGGCGATGTCGACTTGTTTCGTCACTGCAGTTCCTGTTCTGTATCGGTTAGCCAGGTACGACGAGTATCTACGAGCCATGTCATTTTGGACCGCATGCAACAAAGCGCAACCCGTGATCGACGTGGAGCGCAGCGAGCTCGAGTCTGGGTCTGGGTGCAAGGGCACGCGTCATGCGCCCCGGCGACGGAAGCGAATCTGTCACCTAGAACACGGCAAACCTGCCGATATGATTCGGTTGATCGCCGCCCTCGTTTGTAAACGCCTTGCGTAAGCCTTTGTCATCCGCAAGCAGCCGCCCAGCCAATGTTGATGCTCCCCGTGACGGGACAACTCTGGCCAGCGACAGACGCATTCGGGCCGATTTAAATATTTAATTTGCAGCGGACGGGTGTCGGCGATACTTATTTGTCTGCCAGACGGGCAGGGGAATATTAATGTTTAGATTGTTATTATTTTTCATTTTGTGTGTGTGGATCATGTAGCCGAAGATGCAAGTCGACCCAAAATGTACGTGCTCAAAATTATGTCGCGCGCGGCTTTCCATCCTATCCTCCTCCCTCTCTCAACCTCCACCTCCATCTGCTCATCGTCCCTCACGACTTGTCCGCTTGCTCTTGTCTTCTGCACGACCCATTCTCTCACTTCCACAGCATGCTTTAGCTTCCTGCGAAGCCTCCGTCCACAACCCATCCACTTTAGGTCTCGTCTAGCCGTCCCTTATTCATCTCTTTCCTGTTGTACATTCTCTCGTCCCCTTCCCCTCTCTCCCTCCCTCTTCCCTCATTCTCTCTAGACCTCTGCCAACTCTAGGTGTATTTCTCCTTATCTGTGTAGTTTGTCACCGCGCCGCATGAACGCCGGGTAACCTCCACCCACACACACTCAGGGCTTCGATTGCTATATCTTCCAACTTTTCTATCACTTCGACCCAGCATCCACACATCCGTCCGTTGCACGCCAATATGATAGCCGCCTCTCCCCCAGCCACGGCGGCATCCGGTCTATCCGCCCTGTTCAGCCTCTCAAACGCTGCAGCGTCCGTACCCCCAATGCCCACGTCTGTGCACGAGTCCGGCAAGGCCTTGAAGGATTCGAAGGACCTCGCCTCAGGGAAGAATGGGTCGCATGTCCTCAAGCACCGCCGTCTGAGCTCGACGGGCCAGACGAGGCGTCGGATGAGCGACGCTAGGGATGCTGTGTCAAGGCCAAAGTGCGTTCCCACATTCCAACTTATGATATGCATTTCACTTTCTTACATTCCCATTCAACCTGGCCATTACTCGCTCTTTATTTCCACTCAGTCCCGCGAACATGTCCGCAGCATCCACTCTCGCCTCGCTCTCTTCGCTATCCCTATCGCCTTCTGGAATAGCTGCATCGGTCTCTCCAACGCATACAAATTTGCACAGCCACTCGCATCACACTCGTGCTCGTTCCCAGACTATCGTTAGCAAGCAGGGTGGCGGCAATGGACGAAAGCAAGATTTCCAGCCGGCCTCCTATTACGAGAACCCCACTTTCAATGGCTCGTTCCCCATCGCCATTTCGGGCCGTAGCCCTGCGAGTGCTCCCGTCAACATCGCGTCTTCTGTCCCTATCATTTCATACACACAGGACTTGGCTGCGAGTGCAAATGATGATATCGAGGTAGATGTCGAGGAGGACTTCGATGATGGCGCGTCAGTCGTAGAAAGTGTTACCGGTCGTGGAGCGAACAAGAAAGGTGGAAAGGGCGGAAGGGCCAAGAAACGGGGCACAATTTTTCAATGCGAATGTTGCTCGAAGGTTTGTTTCTCTGCTTCCCACGCCCCTTTTCGTCCTTAAAGTTACGGTTCTTCCGAGGTCGGACAGATATTAACAGACTTTTGTTTTCGGTTATCCTAGATTTATCGTCACCCTTCCTGTCTGGTCAAGCACCGCTGGGAGCATTCGCCGCACTGGCGTGAAGCAAGCAAGTTCCTGCTCTCTAAGCATCAGCAGGTCCAGCTCCTTGAGGTAACTATCTTTTTCTATCCTTGCTTCGCGGCGGTCGCGAAGTGGTATTTAAAATTACATCGCTTCTTAAATGCAATCATGCTGATCACTTTATATGCAATAGGCGGCCGCTATTTTGTCGCACCTCGACCCGGGGACCTCACTCCCAGAGGACCGCTCGATGTGGCCATCGTACTTGTCAGGCGGGCTCCTGCCCCCACCGTCGGCAGCGAATGTCTCCTCGACAAACCCGCTTGTGACTACGGTCAGCGCTCGTTCGAACTCCAAATCATCTACGACGGATCAGATACCATCTTTCATGTCGCACTTGGTCAGCTCCTCCGTTCCGGTGGGGGTGCACGCACCGCGTCTGGATCGCCACCGCTCGGGTTCTGCATCTACATCTGGTGGAGGGCCCCGCATGCACGACTACACCGTCCAGGGCGGTATTACTCAAGTCCGACCTGGACTGCTAGCACAACCCACTGCGCCAGCTCCAGCGCCTGCGCGCGTTTTGGCAGGTGCGACGGTCTCTCCATATGCGGACGAGGATCTGGATGGCAAGGATGAGAGTGTGGAAGTCGTGGCGCCTACACACGCTGCTATGACCGTCACTTCTCCGTCCAAGCCGCAGCCCGTGGCCGTGCCCACGGCTCACGGTGGCAACGGCATCAGCGATGGTGGCAGTAATGCGTATGGAACCGAATTTGCGTACAGCGGATATGGCGGCTATCGTGAAACCAGTGCTCACACCGCAGGCTCCATGTTCTCCGCATCGGGTGTGTCCGTCGACTCTCTCGCACACTCGGGCGGCTGGTCTCTTCCGCGCTCGGACTTGCGCTCAAGCAGCGTTGCACGTTCGGGATCCTACTCCGCGTCGCGCGCCGGCTCGCGCTCGGACGACGAGGATGATGCGCCGGAGGGCTCGGAGGAGGAGGGTGACGTCGACGTTGACGTGGCAGACGGAGAAATCAGCAGGTTTGAACCCGAGTTTACCTACGTGGCCCCGAAGTATGGCTTTGCAAGCCGCGGGCCGGGTGCAATGCGTGAAGTGGTGAAGGAGGAAGTGGAGGATGAGTGGTCGATGCATATGGATATGGAGGTGCGCCACTAGCTCTCACTTACAGGACAACGAACCGATTTTTCCTGACCGCTTGTCTTCCCACCTCAGTTATGAGTAACACATAAGGAGCAATGAACAAACGGATCCTATTTATTCTTGTTTGTTTTTCTTGCCACGGACTCCCAACGAAGACGGAACCGTCGAAGGTTTTCTTTCCTTCGACCTCCCACTGTACAACTCTTTTCTAGTGTCTGTCGATATTATTTGTGTTTGTATCTTTTACCCGAATTTATCACCGCATCCACACTACCAGGGTTCTCCGAAGTTCGCCTCCTTTGCCTTCCGGTCTTTCCTCCCTCGGCATCCTTCTAAGGTCATCACACTTCTCTCAAGTTCCCCGGTTTTCTCCCTTATTTCTTATTTTCTCTTTTTCTTTTCTTTCTTTCTTCCACTTCCTAATTTCTTCAGCCCGTTCTTGTATTATTTTTTATGATCCCGATCCGGTTCCCTGAACCCGGTTCCCGTACTCTGCGTTCTCTCACCCTCTGTCCCTGGAGGTTTGGCTTTCATACCTCGCTGATTGTCAAGCTCTCTTTGCGAAGAGAAGGTCAGCGGCGGTGCTATTTTTATCACTGTTTGCCGTCCCCACACTATGCATCGATCTTCTCGCCATCGCCATCAACGGGGTGGCATCTGAAGGTTTGGGATGTCTAAGCTTTGTGGAGGAAGGGTTCGTGTTCGTGGGGGGGTTCCCGGTTCTACCCGACGTGTACTTTTATGACAACAGTTGTGATAATTGATTATATTTTTGGAGATGCGGTTCTTTTGTCTGTCTGTTTTTTTTATACAGGTATGGTATGGTTTGGGGGACGGTACGTACGTGTAGGGACTGTGTGGATCGTGCGGAAGGGGGTGTTTGGGAACTTTTAGGGCTTCAAGAAAGGGTTCAAGGGGATGGGTGTGTGAAGAGAAGTATTGATCCCGGGGATCGGGACGGAAGAGCGGGCGAGTGAAATGGAAAGGAATGTTTATGCAGTATTTTGTTTATGGAGGAAAAAGGAAGTAAGAAAGGAAAGGAAAGGAAGGTTGCGGAAAAGCGGTACGGATGAAGTTGGCTTATCTCCGAGCGAGTGAAAGGGGGTGTTGCAGTACTTAATGCTACGGAAGTAGAGTCCCTGAGTGACCTACAATGTTTCTAGTGGCTATTTATTGGGCTCAGGTATACGGAGTTAGAGACGAAGACGAAAACAGGTAGGTGATCAAAGGAGTGAGCTGGAGCTTAGGGCAAGATGAAGACGAAGAATCAAAGGAGCGTGGACTGGATGGGAGGCTTTTGAGGGCCCACCGGGATATGGAAGAGTTGAAGGAACGTGCGATGCGACATGTGGCCGGGGCATAAGTACCCTCGGCCGTGCAAAAGGGACTTGATGGATTAGGGAAGGTAGAAGTAGGGGATCAAGTTATGTACCGGCCGCCGGCGGTGTCCGGGCCCACGGTGTACTAGCCGCAAGAAACTGAGACGGGACTAAAAACGCGGGGTTGGGCTCTTCTTCAGGACTTCTGCGCAGTAGTTCTCCGGCGGGGTGTGTGGGGCACTGGGGGGAGGTGTACATAATTTATAAAGTGCGGGGATCCAGGTCCGTTGCTGCGGCCCGAGGCCGATCCAAATAGAGACTCGGCAGAGACGTCCAAGAAAGTGTACTTCAGTAATTCAAGCTGTTCTGGGGAAGAAAGGGTGCATCATAACGGTGCGGTGCAAAGGCGAATATGGGAACGAAGGGCGTAACGGGCGACGGGTGTTGGTTATTTATACAGTACATACTTCAAGTTGTGCGACCGATAGTGAAAGTGAGGGTGTCGTCGGTCCTGAGTCTTGTGTATTAACGCCGGCACCTCACCTCTGCCGGCCGAAAAAGGATAGTAGCATGCCTAGGCCTAGGCGGGGACGGAGGCGGATTGTGCGGAGCCTGAAGAGGTAGGTGCAGACGTATAGGAGGACGACCTGTCCGGATCACGGTCCGAAATTCGAATTCTTAGTCAATAGTACGAGTGGAGAGGGGATGTTGTAGAGAAAAATGAAAAGAAATAAAAAGAAATGAAAGGGATGAAAGGGAAAGGAAGGGGAAGGGGAAAGAGGACGCGGAGAAGACAGGGCGCAGAAAAGGAAAAGAAGAAATCTGCACTCACGTTGAGCACCGACGCGCCGAGGACGACGCCCACGGCGCGCCAGCGGTGAGCGTACGCCACACCGAAGCGCGTCTCGAGAAACTCATCCGTCGTGCGCGCCACGCAGTACTGGCAGGCGCGCGTCGCCGCAGGGTTCGCGACGTACCCGCCGAACCCGCTCATGAACGTGGCGAGGTAGTTCGCGCAGGTACGCCCCGCAGGCGGGTCGAGTACGAAGAACTCAGTGGCAGTGCATTTGAGCTGCTGTTGGCCGAGCGCTGTTTGCCGGGATGAGTTTGTGGTAAGAGATAGGGAGATGGCTGGATGGGCGGAGGTGAGCGCTGCGTACCTTGGCCGACGAGCCCCTCGATGAGGTAGGTGAGCGGCGATGCACGGTACGCCCATCTCCACCAGCCCAGCTGGTCAAAGGGCTGGAGCACGCCATTCCTAGTAGTGCAAGTTAGCAAAATCGTATGCCGCCAAATCTAAAAGTGCGTAAAGCTCACAAAGTGCCAAAGAAAGCAAAGACCAGGCCGAAGATAAGAGATGATGCTTCCGCGGTAGGGCAAATGGACGCAATCGCTTGTGCGAGCGTCGTGTAGTAGATTGGGAAGACGAGTCCAAGCATAAGGAGAGTATATGCTGCTCGATTGATCTCGAAGCCGATGGGCCAGTACCATGCTGAGAAGAGGAGGACAGAGGAAATGACGTTCCAGGGCAGCTCCACAAGGAGCTGCGAGGCTAGGAGCGCCGTCCAGCTGTACATATAGCTGTGGCGCTCACGGACCTCGTAGATGCGCCGCGTTTCTATAAAAACTGCCTGAAGCGCGATTACGATTGGTATGCATACGAAAGTGACCGTGAATATTGCCTGTAAATATGACAGAATACAGATATGGGTACAGGTGGTCCGAATTGATTGCAATTGAGAACACTCACGAAGAGCTTGTTCTGGGTCCCTTGAATCGAGTCCTGACTTTTGAAGAATGTGAAGCCGATGAACAGACCAGAGATGATATTTAACGAGAATTTTGCTAGGAGGTAATATGGCCTTCTCCAGTATACTACAAAACCTCTGCCTATTAAGGTTTGTAGCTGATGCCACCAACTCGCCGAAAATTTGGCTCTTGACGCTAAGACGGGTTTTGCTGTGGGTCCCTCATATCCTTTCTTTTGCAGTGACTGTATCTCCTGCCGAACGTTTGCGACCTCCACGGAGCGGAGCCACCGATCGCTCCAGTCGATTGGTATGAAGGCCGTATTCTCAGCGCGAACAATATCCATCATCCAATCGGCCCTTCAATACAAATGAGCCCATGAATCATCTTGCAAGATGGCGACTTACGGATTTGTTAAGGGACCGCAAGGTCTAGCGCCGTTACCCTCGAAATACTTGGTTATGGTCCCGCAGTCAGGTCCAATATCCCCAAAGTAAACCATCTTCCCTCCTTTACGAAGTAGGAGTAGTTGGTCAAATTGTTGGAAGATTTCGCCTGAAGGCTGCTGAATAGTGCACAAAATGGCTTGCCCTAGGTTTGCGAGGTCTCGCAACAACCCAACAATGGCCAATGCCGCTTGAGAATCAAGCCCACTCGTAGGTTCGTCAAGGAAGAGTAGCAGTTTTGGCTGAGCTGCGAGCTCAACGCCAATCGCAATCCTCTTTTGATGTTCAAGTCCCAGTGTACCAACAATCGCGTCTGCATAGGCTTCTAAGCCACACATCTTGAGGCAGGACTCCACACTTTGCATCTACACTTCAGCGCATGTTGTGTGGAGACGGATACTATACTCACTATGCTTCTTTCTCCGCGAGAGGTACCGACGTTGACTGCCGGAGTTTAGCAGAGAAAAGCAGTGCCTCGCGGACAGTTTGCTCAGCTGTGTGCGCATCATTCTGTTGACAGTACCCGCTAAGAAGAGTTGGCTTCTGTTGCTGTCCATACATGATACTTCTAAATATAAACTCACATTTGCGAATAGAAATCAGAAGGAAGAGGTCGACCATTGAAAAGGATTTCACCAGAGAGATTTCCGCCTTCTTGGCGCCCGGAAAGAACATCAAGCAGCGTCGTCTGGACACAAGATTTTGTGAGCTAATAAGGAGATCTCTGGCTTTGTGCGGCCTACCTTCCCAGAGCCACATTCGCCCATCAATGCAACGAGCTTTCCCGGGGCGACATATCCAGAGATATTATCCAGCAGTATTTCGCCTGAGTTTCCCGAGACTCCGTATTGTATATTTTTCCAGGCGAAGACGTTAACCAAAGGCACTTCGTGCACCGCCCCGTCAGGGCTGTTTAAGGAACGTCGGATATGTCTCCGGAAATTGATTGCGTCTTGTCTTCGGAAGCCACGTTTGAAGAGTACGGATATCATCTTCGTCCCATAGGCATTCCATTCTGCAAAGACGAGAAAGCACGCGACGAACACCAAAGCGAACGCAAAGATGATGCCCAGATTCTGAGAGGCTGATTACTTCTAGAAAACGAAATAGAGAAGGAACGTGCTGACCATCCAGAGACTATTATATGAGTAATCATATACCAACGCGAGGTACCGGTTTCCTTCAACGCTTGCTTGGCCCGCAATCGAGCCTGGCGTGGAACATATTCGATTAGAGAGAGAAACTCTCCCGTAACCCGATCCCCGGGGAATAAATTGGGAGCAAGGTGCGTTGAGGTTATGGAATTCATTAGTCATGAATGCCTCAAACCCATAGCGCAACGGCTACATTATCAGCCTCCTCCATCAGAAAAAATGCTCGCAGGAAGGACCCCGGCAGAACTCACATCAATCCATTTGAGCCAAGAGAGCCCACTCACTAGGCTTGGTTCCGGTATTGGCAAACCTGTATAGAGTAAAAAAATCAAAGCCGTCATGCTGCAAGTTACCTGAGCACCAGTGGATGACTTGAAAGCAGCCGTAACCGCCCGGAAAAACGCTTTCATAGTCAAAGCAATAGCCGATACGATAGCCAGGAAAGTAAGAAATTGTACAGCCGTTCTTTGCATGCCAGCCAGGAAATAAACGATGGTCGCGAATACCAGATGGAGGACTATAGTGAGCGGAGTATCAACGATTGTGAGAGCGAGTGCCTCGGCGAATGGGCGGTACATAGCAGCCCTTTATTGGCGAACGACAATGATTCGATTGGAACGTACGGACGGTGCTTCAACCACGGCGGAGAGCACTCCGAAGAGAATAACGTAGTACATGATCCCGCCCCTGGAGAAAAATGTTGCAGTAGATTGTGTCATGCGTAAATACATCGTGCCCACGAGAGCGGCTTGCGAGGCATAAATCCTATGAATCTATTATCGGCTTGTTTGTTAAATAGGATCGTCAAATGGAGCTTACACCAGTTCGCCCACTGTCACGGCCCACGAGCTCCAGAGGATTTGGCATCTTCTTAGCATCAATACTCGCAACTGGTTTGTCAAACTGATAACGCGCTTCGATCGCGTCGTGTGACTCCCATCCTGGGCGATATTCACAGGATATTCGCGATTGATAGAATCTTGCCAGTAACCAATCAACTCAGACCGGTTTTCCTGCCCCATCACAGTCTTATGAAATGCATGCGCAAATTCCTCCGAAGAATTCGGAATAGGGAAGGAAGGATATGAGAAAGGTATCCGTCCGTCGGGGTCAGTTACTAGATAAATGTCACTCCCAGAACCCCCTTATAAGCCAAGATAATGGATGCTTACCAGAAACCAAAAAGTCTGCGATCGACTGCCTCGGATGAGGCATATATCCAAGATTTATAAAATATTCTTTAGCAGCATCCGTTCTTCCATAGTAGTACATTCGACCTTCTCCGATCACACAGACTTTGTCAAAAAGCTGATACAGTGCATCACCGGCCTGACGAATGCTAACGATTGTCGCCAAACCCGCGAGATCTGTCGCGATGCGGAGTGCTCGCCCGAATTCGATAGCTGTCGAAGCATCCAGGCCGCATGTTGAGTCGTCCCAACAACCCAGCAAAGCACCAGCGGCCAATGCTTCGCAGATAGAGACACGTCTCCTCTCGCCTTCTGAGATGCCACGCATGTTCCCGTCGCCAATCCTGGTATCCTTTACATGTCTTGGGAACGCTTAATGATCCAAATTGACAATGCGATGACTTGATCTTACCTCAAACCAAAAATTGTCATCAGCACGGCCGTTATGTGTTCAAGATAACCCGTACGCAGGTCACGAGTGGAGGCGCGCACTTTTGCAGCAAAAGAGATCGTTTGCTGAACAGTGAGTGTCGGAAAATGAACAGCACTGGCAGCGCGATACGTCAACAGGCTTAAGACCTTTCTTGAACACTTTGCAATCCAGTAGCACTCACTCTTCCGGACAATAGATAACATCCCCTTTACGTGTTTCTCTTACCTCACGCGGGGTGAGCGAATCATAGCGTCTTTCACCAAGCACATGAACAAACTCGTCTGTCTGATTCGCGAGGGCCTTCAAGAGCGTGCTACATCCAGAGCCTGGTCGGCCGAGAACGACTGAAAACAAACCGATTAATAGATGAGGGAAAAAGGATGGTGAAGGGCATACGCAGCATTTCTCCAGGATTAACGACTCCCTCAAATCCCGATATGATTCTTCTGGCACGCTGATGTCGCATCCTGAACAGGCTCTTCATCCACTCGAGAGGGTTTAAGACTGAGCCCAAAGTCGGTTGGATCGCGCATCCAGAAGAAGGACTTGTATCTAAGCCAAAAATACAAAGGTCTTTGA
This sequence comes from Coniferiporia weirii, assembly GCA_024195185.1. NCBI lineage: Eukaryota > Fungi > Basidiomycota > Agaricomycetes > Hymenochaetales > Hymenochaetaceae > Coniferiporia > Coniferiporia weirii. The sequence continues at coordinate 17,670 of JAKOPK010000270.1, forward strand.
AAGCTAAACCAAGATTACGGGGAGCTGTGTGTTGTGTGTCATATCTATAAGCGAACCACGATCGGTGCTTTTTTCAAACGCTTTAGGTACATATGATAGCCGCTTACTGCTTGATAGTTTCCTTAAGAGCCAATTCCAAATCGAAGGGCGGTACGGCCCTCTTTTTGTATAGCTCGTCAGGCCCGACGCCGAATACCGGGGGCGGGCCGCGCTGGGAATCCTGCTTACTCTCAGACGAAAACCTTTGCGCATGCTCGGCATGCATACGAAGTTCCATTGCGGGGAGTTCGTCTTCGACAGAGCTGTCTAAGTCCGGGCTGTATGTTTCATTCTCGCTCGCAGTGCCGCCTCTCGCGAAAGAGGGACGCGAAGCACCAGCTAGGTGTTTGCAAAGATTCTCAACGCCCTCCGGGTCGAAGTGAGCTAAAGATACGTGCGACGACGAAGACATTCTGCGACTTGCGCGATTCTCCCTTCGGCGTTCCGCGAAGTCGGCAGGTTCGAAGTCGAACGTGATAAACGGCTGGAAAGCACATTCCCGAGCATTTTCTGGGATAATTGTCGGCTGTGGAAGCGACAATATATCTTCACCAGCGTGGCCAGCACCTGCGTCTGCTAGGGGAGTGTAAGGTTCAGCTTGCATATCCACATACTCTTGGATGATCGATGTCAGCCTGGGTGGTCGGGTCGACAGGCCAGAGGGCTCCCCTCTTTCTTCGTCGACCGAAAAAGTGGACAGTGCATCTGGATACACCATAATGAGACAGTTGAAGAGAAGAGGACGAATTATGAGGAGCGGATCGAGACAGTTGACATGGGACTCTTATAACTTGAAGAGTGTTGACGGCATCGACCTAAGAATACAGATTAGCCAAGGTTCGCCATCCGGCATGAAGGGCAGGTAAGCGAATAGTGGGGCTACTTCAGCCATCCTTTCGATACAAGAGCTGTTGCTAGCATGATGACTAATATCGCCCGCTCTACGGTGGCCAAAATCACTGTAAGTATCCGCCAGGAAGTAGCATGAGACACTCACGTCAACCAGTCGAAAAGCTGTCTAAGGATACACCGCTAATATCCAAAGTGCGGCCGCGGTTCTTCTGTGGCGGCGTAGATCAGCAGTAGACAACCGGAACTGGAGTGGAAGGGTTCACGCTATTGAAGGGCTCCAGCTATCTGTTTGAGACAACGAGGGTCAGGGAGATGGGGTATTCCAGTTCAAGTGGATTGTTATTTTTATAGAGAAATTTCCGTCACAATCGGAAGTATGGACCACTTTTATTGAAGTAAAACAACTGTACTTATAACAAACTAATTCTTAAAAGCAGACGTTAGGTAATTCCCAGTACGAGCTCTCGAAGTTAGGGTACACACCTACAAATACAGGAGGCACCCGTAATCCAGCATTAACTTAAGCCTTCCCCCTTGTCTTACGCATCTTTCTTTTGCGTCCAATGAGGCTCCCTAAGCCACTGCTTGACTTAGGGGGATCATTGCCGATAGGACCTTCCCTCTTCTGCCTTAGTGCGGGCGCCTTCTTCGTCGGCGTATCTTCGTCGACCTTTCGTCTTTTCGATGGTTTGGCACCATCGTGGTCATCGGAGACATTTTCCCCGCGGCCCGTAGGTCTTGAACGAGATGACGTCGACGGTGACTTAGCGGTCTGTAAAGAAAGGAATTTCCTTAGCATGAGGAGAGTTGAGGATGGTAACGGCACTACACACCTCCATCTTCTCCCTTCGTCGATTCACGACTTGCGCATTTTCAATGGAGAATTCAATGATGAGCGTCTTCGCGGACTTGCGTCCCTCACCAGACTTCAGGTGCTCGAGCTCTTTTTTCAATCGCTTAATCCGTGTTTCGACATCCTCCTCACTCTCTTCATCCCCTTCTTTCACCTTCGGCTTTTTCGCAGCCGCTCCTAAGGTTTTTATGAGATCTTCGACCTCCGCCTTCCACCATTCCTCCAGTAACTGTCCAACGTCGGGATTGTTGTTCGCCCAGCGCAGGACGCGAAGCGCATCGCTATGCTGCTTCATCTCAAGGAAGCCGTATCCCCTGCTCTTCCCTTTACCCGTCAACGTATCCACACGTTCGGACTGGCGCACGACCTTTGCCTGTCGCACACCCGTTTCGCGCTCGCCCTTTTTGCCCCTGCTCTTCTTTTTGTCCTTCTCCTCCCCGTCGACCGCCTCATCATCTGCGGCGACCTCGCGCAGCTCATCCTCAGTAAGAGGCTGTCGCTCCCCGCGCTTCACCTCCTTTTCGAATTCCCGCACGGCGTAGACGCCCAGACGCTTCAAGCTACGTTCTGTCGTAGTCATGGGGAGCTGACGGATCGAAAGCCGCGTCCTCGATACAAATAGCGCAGGGTTTGACTTCAATAATGCGCGCCTCGCACCAAAGGACGCGTTGCGCTTCTCAAGCTCTGCCGCACTCAAGACTGCCGCTGCGGGTGTACCAGGAAGGATGACTCCCTCGCGCAGGAGGTACATGTTACGCTTGTCCGCTTTCTCGCGCTGTCGCTCACCCTCATCCTTGAGGCGCGCCGCTGCATCGCGCGGTACTGCACATGCGACAGAAAGTGTACGCCCGTGTAGTACGAGTGCCTGTGCCAGCGAGGAGGACGGGTCCGGCGTCAACAGCGATGGTAGTGCAAATGGGTTCTTTTTCGGGACGTCGAGACCTGCTTCACGGCCCAGCAGCTCGCTCTGATGGACCGCCTTATCCGCGTCCTCTTTGTTCCAGAAACAGACGAACGCAGTCCCTCGGGAGCGTCCGGTCTCTGCGTCCATAGTGATACGTACGTAGCGGAGTGGACCAAACGCACGGAACCTATGCATATTTGATTGAAGAAATGTCGGCGAGATCGAAGAAGTTACTCACAAGACGCGCAGCTCATCTTCAGTCGCATCGAAGGGGACATTGCGCACGAAAAGGGTTGTACCGACGTCCGTCTGCGGAAGGGTCGGCTTTACCGCTTGATCAACGTCCGAGCGATCGTCATCCACATCCATCCCACTAACACTTCCTTCGGTGTCGTTTTCGTGCTCATTTTCGTCTTCGTCCGACTCCGACTCCGATCCAGACCCCTCGCCCTCGCCCTCTTTCGCTCCCTCATCTACGCCCTTTGACTTCGCCTCCTCCCATTTCTCCTTGCTCAGTGCCCAATCCACTGCCAAAATCCTCACCCCAGCCTTCTGAGCGTCAGTTAATTCGTTCTGTAGCTCTTCGTCCTCGTCCCCGTCTTCGTCGCCTGAAGCCTCTTCGTCCTCTTCGTTCTGTCCTTCCGCCTCTGCCTTCTCTTTCGCCTCCTCCCGCAACTGCCTCCTAAGTCTCGAGCGTTCTTTTTTGTTCATTGTCGGCGCACCAATTGCGCCCGCCATAACAGCGCGCCCATTGACACCTGCAATCGCTTGTTCCGCATCTTTCTTTGAGAAGAACCATACAAACGCGAAACCACGTGCACGGGGCTTTTTGTTCTCGGTCCCGTCTGCACCGGGTTTTTCCTTAGGTATGGTGGTAGAGTATACGGGTCCATAAGGAAGGAAGAGTGCACGGAGATCTTTTTCGGTGATCTAAAGGCATATTATAAGGCGACGAATATATGCGACTCATTCTGCCCACTCACGTTCCAAGGCACATTACGAACAATGAGGCGACTTGCATTATTCGGTGCAGAAATAGAATTAGCCCCGTCCTTCCGGGCAGGCCCCTTCGAAAGAGTCTCGAGGCGTTTCTTCAGCGTAACAGAGAGAATAGCGCCTTTGAAAACATGAGCGTGCAGCTTCTCGACAGCGCGTGCGGCCGCTGCGGGACTCGAAAATAGGACGTGGGCTGCGCAAGCCGTGAACATGAGAGATTCCTTGTATGTTCAGGACAGTTGCGCCTTACCTGCTCCGCTCTCCCCCGGGACAAGCTCCGTACTCTCCGCCCCGTCGCACTTGCGCACCTTCTTCCATAGCGTCTTCTGGTCGACAGATAAGGGAAGACCAGAGATAGCTATAGTGCGGATGGCGTTCGGGTCCTTTGCTGACTTGGGATGAGTCTGTCGTGGTGTAGCGGGCGTCTTGCGCTCGGGTTTGACGTTGCTGGTGTCGGCTTTGTCCTTGGGCTTTAGCGGGATGCAATTGAACCAACTGAGTTAGCAGAGCAGAAAACGGAATAGCGAAGGATAGTTACCTTGCGATCTGCCAACTGAACTCTTAACTTCCGTCCATCCAGACTAATCCCGTCCTTTTCGATGGCCTCCATTGCCGTTGCGGCATCGTCTTTGATGGCAAACGACACATATCCAACGCCCTTAGATGCTTCACCCTCGAGCACAACAAAAGCGGACCGTACAGGCCCAAGGTCGGAGAATAGTGTTTGCAAGTCTATCGACGTCGCAGTGTATGGTAGATTTGAGACGAAAAGCGTCGATCTGCAAAAAAAAAAAGTCGCAATAAGTGGGATGGCTGCAGGTACTGAGAATTTTTGTCTGACCCCGCTGGGTGAGCTTCATTGTCCTCCCTTTGTTTTCGTTTGCCTAGCACGGCATTGTCTTCAGACATGTCGAAGAAATTTTTGAGTATTTTGAGGATGTGCGATGCAGAGCTCACGCGCCGCGGCGAGTAGCCTTTCCCTGTTTGATTTACTTTGAGACTCCGACCATTGGTCAAAAGGCCCTTCAAGTTAGTCTGACCGTCCCGACGGGAGTCTTCAACTTTGTGTAACGGACGTCTGTCTCTATCCTCGCTATGAACTCGTCTAGTTAACGGACTGTTTCTCAGAGCTGGGACTCGCTCATACGACCAGCTATGGTCTACTGGGCTGGTGCTGGTTGCTGTGCTATGGCGCTGAGACGAATTCTATCTGTGCGTCGCCGCGTGGTCCACTCTTCTCGACCGCTCGCTAAATGTCACCGGCACCTCAGTTCCACAAAAAGTTATCTTTGGCCATATGGAACATTGTGCTGACCCTATATGTTCGCCTTCACCAGCTCCGGTACCGGTTGCGACACATGCTCGTCGCCTTCATATTCGGTTCCATCAATGAGACGAACGTGATACGAAGTCTGCCCTCTGGTGTTTCTATACTCCGTCTATATTGCTAGAAGAGCGTCCAATGACGGGTGAAAATGCAGAGCAACGTGTCAGTCATCTGTCTTCCTTCCTCCAATTTGCAACACGAACAAGAATGGCCTCCTCGGATGCGGCTCTTCGCTTGGTGTTCTGCTTCACCCCCGATTTCGAGGACCTGCCACATGATAGTCCTCCATCACGCCAGGATAGCCTGAATACACTTGAATGCACATGGTCCCGCCCACGTTCTTGCCTGTGTCGACTTTTATCTGTCCTCTCATAAGCGATGCAGCATGTGCATTCTCGCTCGCTGCGTAAATTACTCCGGTTGCTGTCATTGAAGCACTGATACTTCGAAGAAGGCATTTTCGAACGGCATCTTCTGCCGACAAACGCAGCTCTTAAGCGCACCCTCGGCTGGGTACAAAAGGCCAGCCTGCGTGCACACCTGGGTATTCTTCCTCAAACCCCCGTCGAAGCTAGGGACAAGCCATGCTTTTCAAGGCTCTCTCCGTCCTGTCTCTTGCAGCTACCGCATCTCTCGCAGCCATCACGTCTACTACATCTCTCCCATCAGGTACCGTTACCTGTGGAAGCAACAAGTACACCGATTCTGCGATCACCGCTGCCATCAATGCTGGAGTGGAAGATATGAACTCCGGGAATCTCCCTGGTATACTTTCTCTCTGAAGCCCTTGAGACGTGTTGCTCAGCTGAGATTACCCCCAGACAACTACCCGCATCAATACTACGAGTAGGCATTCATGCCGGTCGAAAACTACAGCGGCTAAACTTAATACATTATAGCGAAGCGTCGGAAGACATCACCCTCTATTGCAGTGGTAACGGCCCGTGGTATGAGGTTCGTACCTTTCTCTCTTACTTGATTATTCCAAGGTACCGTGCTTTCGGCTGACCATCATCCCCTTTGTGCTGGACATTGTAGTTCCCCATTATGCCGGACGGTTCCATCTACACGTCGTCATCGAGCAACTACGTCTCGCCGGGCACGGACCGCGTCATCTTCACGGCAAGCGGGACTTACTGCGCGTACGTACTTTTTTCTTACTTCATCTTATACTCCTATGTCGCTAACGGTGCGACGTTTTCTGGACGTCTTTCCAGTGTCGTGACGCACACGGGCGCGGCAAGCTATGACGGCTTCGTGGCGTGCGATGGAGACTAGACGAAACGGATCATCCCCTCCGTGAAGCAGGTCCCGTCCTGCAGTGTGTACTCCTACGTACTCTGGTATTGTTAGTATCACAACGGATTGTCTGACTATCGGGATTTGTCTGGGGCGTCTCCTTTGTTTGTAAAAGGTGTAAATATTCTGTAATATGTGGCTGCGTTTACATTGGACGGGCCGCTTCCCGTAAATTCCCACGTCGTACTAACAGAAAGGGCTTGATGTCGGCCGTCGATCAAAGATAGCCACGCTCACGACTCACCTCTGACTATCGTCGTCTCGCTAGCAAGACGCAAAGACCAAGCCTAAGAGAACTACATATCATGTCTCAAGATGAGGTCGATTTTGGCATCAGCCAACAGTGAGTGCCCATGGCGCGTCGCAACTCCTTTAGGTCTGTTCTAAAGTCGGTCCATCATCCGTCCGTGGCTCTGCGCATCATCCGTCTGCGAGCAAGCAGGTTTCTGCACATCAAAGGTAATGGAATGAAATGTTCGATCTAACGGGAAGCGCTTACACAACGTACCGTCAAAAAAAGCTATTGAGGTCGACTTCAGAGGCAATCGTCCGCGCTACCCGATTACTATCAAACTGAAGGCAGACGAAGGCTCATCCAAATCTCCGCGGTTTGAGAGAGACCGAGCTGTCCGTTGGGACCTGGAAAACTACATGTGAGACGATACCTAGACAATCAGGCAATTCCCACTTTCTGAAATTCCTTAGACATTTTTCGGCGACCGCGAAGCTTACCATCCTGATTCAGGAGGTGCATACGTTCAATCGCAAGACGGATTTCGCAGTTTTCAATGTCGCGTCGGCGGACATGGCCGGGAAGGATGTCCTTTCGATCACACGTGCGTCATTCTACGCCGATCGTCGTCTTATAAACCTCCTTATTTATATTATAGACAAAGAGGGGAAGGCTTTAGTGAAGCTGACATGCGTATTGGTGGCACCAGTGAGTAAATCTGAACATTTTCCGGTTAACCTTAGGGTCATGTCGACTATTATAAAGAGTGACGATTTTGCCGAGCTCCTTATCAAAGAAGCGCAAGGCCAGCTCGGAAATAAGAGAATTTTCCTGCAGTCTCTCGGAATGGCTGGCCGGGCTGTGGCTACTGTTATGAAATTCGCTGACCTCGCATCCGATGTTAGTTTTGAGCATACACACTCACTTCCCGCTTTTAATGCCAACTTGTTATAGGTGCATCCTGCTGCTAAGGCTGCGATCGTAATTATGAACGTTTTATATGAGGTGACGTTCTTATCGGGTCTGCTGTCTACGTGATCTAATGGCCACTGCAGCGGTGTAAACTGCAACAGGAATGTCACTCCGCAGCTGCCGAGCTGTTGACAGACCTAGCGTCGTTTTTGCCATTCACCAAGGATCTGACGCATGAGGTCATGCTGAATGTCATGACAAGACGGGTTGTTAGGGAGATGTTGGAACTTTTCTGTCGGACTGCCAAGTCCATCATCGAATATTCGTCTGTGGGCCTTCTAGGTAAGGCAAGCCACTGCTCTCCACGTTGGCCCAATTCCTAAAACGTCATGCAGGAGACCTGATTTCTTCCCATAAAGAAGAGATAGGTTCGTTCACGGATAACTTTAAGAAGCTGAAGGACACCTATGACTGGTGTATCAAGTTGGAGGTTTGGAGGTCCGTTATTGAAACAGGTAATTCGAAGATGGATTATTTGTATGCGTTACTGACTGCACCCCTAGAAAAGCACATAGAAGATACCCTGCTCCAACGACTGCATCCAGCGAGGCAGGCATACTATGATGTGGAGAAGATCTGCTTGGAAGGCACGAGGACGTCTGTTCTTCAACAGATCGGAGACTGGGCTGTGTCGGATTCTAAGGTCTTCTGGCTTCATGGCGTGGCGGGGTCTGGGAAGAGCTCAATTGCAAACTCGGTTGCTCGTATGTTTGAGCAGCAGTTGCGTCTGTCGGGCTGCTTTTTTTGCAAGAGAGATGATCCAGAATGCCGCGTCACTAAGAATGTTATTCCTACCCTGGCATATCATCTATCCAAGTGGCATGCAGGATATCGTTCATCTGTGCTTTCCGTTATACAGGGAAAAGATGAGCCCAAACTCGCCCGGAGTGTTCAATGGCAGTTCGACCTCCTCATCAGGCAGCCCTTAATCTCTCTGTCCATCAATACTGCGGATTTACCACCAAAGCCCTTGATTATCGTGATTGATGCACTCGACGAATGTGGAGATTCTGCGGACTTGAGGTCTCAATTGGCTGAGTTTATTGTGAAAATGTCGGATGCTGTTCCCTGGCTCAAGATATTCATTACAAGCAGACCCCTACCGGAATTCCAGCGTGTCTTCGGCGAGAAGAGCATAGGGTGCCGAGCTCTCGATATCAATACCGAGATCGGCTATGATCGAATACAGGAAGATATTCTGCAATACACAAGGTATTGTGCGAGAAAATACAGGCTTGAAATTGGGGAGAGGGAAATTTTGGCTCTTACTTCAAAGGCGTCGGGTCTTTTCATTTGGACCAGTACTGTGTTCAAATTTATTGACATGCAGATAAACAAGCGGAGAGCGATTGACAACGTACTGATAGCGACATCACTAGGAAGTCCGGAGGCAGAATTGGATTGTATTTATGCCGCGGTCGTGCAGAATGCTTCTGCAGGGCATGATAATGCTGAGATAGTCAAGTATGTTCTTGGTATCATTACCTGCACCGCCAAGAATGAGCCCCTTTCAGAAAATGCACTTGTGCATTTCTTGTCTAATGTGGAGCCGGAGCGCGGTATTGATCAAGTAGCTCTCAAAGAGATGGTTGACAGATTACAGGCTGTCTTGTACAGGGATGGATCTAAAGGAAATACCATCCGTGCCTGTCACCCATCCTTTCTCGACTTCATTGGCAGTCAATCACGCTGTCTGGAATTCTGGACTGATCCAATGTCATTGGAATTTATAATGGCCACAAAATGTTTAGACATTATGATTTCTGAGCTGAAGTTTAATATCTGTGATTTACAATCCTCTTATGAAGCAAATGACAATATTCTGGATTTAGAAGACAGAATTTTCAGGTGCATCCCACAACATCTGCAGTACAGCTGCCTGTATTGGATAAACCACATGATAAACTGCAGCAATGGTGTTATTGACCAACCTCTGCAGGACCAATTATACACATTTTTGTGTCAACCAAGTGCTCTATATTGGCTAGAGTGTCTGAGTATCACCAAGGAATTAAAGGCTGGCACAAACATCTTAGAGAGGTCACTTAGGGATTTTAAGGTATGCTTTGCAGGCCTCTGTCTATTTTAACCTCTCATTTCCCCCCTTTAGCTTCCAGAACATATTGCTTCTATTGTTGGAGAGCTACACAGATTTATTTCTGCATTCCATACAGCAATTGCTACTGCTGCACCACACCTTTATATCTCTGCTATGTCTTGGGTGCCTACAGAAAGCTGCCTCATTAAACACCTGTATCCAATATTTTATAACCAGCCTATTGTTTCCCTGGGAAAAGCAATGAACTGGAAGAATGCTTTGTGGATAGCTAATGCAAGACATTGTGTCCTATGTGCTGCCTATTCTCCTGATGGGAGACACATTGTGACTGGTTCAGATGATTGTACACTCCAAGTTTGGGATGCTCAAACTGGAATTGCCATTGGGGGACCTCTCAGAGGCCACTCAGATTTTGTCCAAAGTGTTGTTTACTCCCCTGATGGGAGACATGTTGTATCTGGTTCAGATGATTATACTCTCTGCATCTGGGATGCTCATACTGGAGATCTTATCAGGCAGCCTTTAGTTGGCCACTTAGACTGCATCAATGCTGTTGCTATCTCACCTGATGGAAAATTTGTTGTATCTGGTTCAGATGACAGTACACTTAGAATATGGGACATGCACACTGGAGCTATGGTAGGGGAGCCCCTTGTTGGCCATATGGATGAAGTGAAAACTGTTTCCTTTTCCCCTGATGGAAGATTGATTGTGTCTGGTTCTCCTTTTGGCATCCAGACCCTTCAAGTCTGGGACATGCACACTAAAAGGGCTTTAAATACATCTCTCAAAAATAGCTCAACCCATGTCAACACTGTTGCTTTTTCTCCTAATGGGAGACACATAGCATTTAGTTCTGATAATAACAACCTGTATATCTGGGATGTCCAGATTGGGAAAGCTGTGGGTCAACCCCTCACAGGCCATTCAAGCACTGTTAAATGTATTGCATACTCCCCCAATGGAAGGTATATTGTGTCCGGCTCTAGAGATCATTCCCTCAGAATCTGGGATCTGGAAACTAGAAATATTGTTGGACGGCCCCTCATAGGTCATTCAGATACAGTTAACACTGTTTCCTACTCTCCTGATGGAAGGTATATCATGTCAGGCTCGGATGACATGACAATTAGGATCTGGGACGCGCAGGTTAAAAACATTTTGGAGGAGCCTCTCAACAATGAATACTTACTCCCAGACTACATTAACGCTGTTGCATATTCTCCTGATGGAAGAAATATAGTATCCAGCTCACGGAGCGGCACTCTGAATATTTGGGATGCACAAACTGGGGATCTTGTAAAGGAATCCCCCCGGGGTCGCACCACCCCCGTGCAAATGGTTTCCTGGTCCCCTGATGGGAGACATATTGCCTTCGACTCGTCTTACAATACGCTTCGTATCTGGGACACACACACTGACAGTTTTACGAGTGGACCCCTCAAGGGGCATTTGGGGCGGATTCGTTGTATCACCTACTCCCCTGATGGGAAATACATCGCGTCCTGCTCAAATGACTGCACGATTAGGATCTGGGATGCACAAACCGGTGACGTTCTAAGGGGGCCTCTTACAGGTCACTCAGGCCATGTCAATGCCGTGGCCTATTCTCCCGACGGAAAATACATTGTGTCTGGCTCAGATGACTGCACTCTTCGCATTTGGGATGCACTCAACGGAAGCCCCGTAGGGAATCCTCTCGGAGGCCATTCGGACGGCGTTAATGTTGTCGCTTATTCCCCCGACGGGAGACATGTCGCGTCCAGTTCGGGTGTCGACCTTCGCGTTTGGGACACACAAGCCGTCGGATCCTGGGGCTCTGCAGGAGTATCTTTCAAAGGCCACACTGGCTATGTCAGCGCTGCCAAATACTCGCCTGATGGAAGATACATTGTGTCTGCTTCGGAGGATATGACCGTTCGGATCTGGGATATGGAAACCGGGCTTATTGTGGGAGAGCCACTCAGAGGCCATTCGGGCTTTGTAAACGCTGTTGCCTACTCCCCTGATGGAAAGAACATCGTATCTAGTTCGTCCGACGGCACCCTTCGTATATGGGATACAAGCGCGAAGCAAGATAATCACAGCATAAAGTTAAACCAGCAGAAGAGTTTCGAGAGCGACGGATGGGTCAAAGGCCCGTCCGGCGAACTCATGTTTTGGGTACCACATGAGTATCGACATGGGATTCGCGACATGTGCGAACGCTGCATCCCAGGTGACGCTGCTAACCGTCCAGTACGAGTCGACTGGGAAAATTTGCTGAAGTATAGTGGCTCATCCTGGATCAATATTCTTCGGGATTAGTAGCTTCCAGTTACGACTTAACTTATCGCAGCCTTTAATGTATTCTGACAAACTGTTCCTTGGCCGTTGATAAGCCATCTCGTGGTAGTAAGTAATAATTGTGTTCCGGTATCATTACTAGTTTTCGTAAATCTTTGTATACGCCCCAGCGATCTTGAAAATGCACAGTACGCACCAGGACGGAAAGAGCGATGGTTAAAGTAATGTATGGGTAAAGGTAAGACTCAACGGTGAATGTGTGTCAGTTAGTGGATTAGTACAATATACCGTCAACTTCTCATCCTTGAATAAAGCTAGAAACTTCGGAGTAAGTTCCGTGCACGATTGTACATTCTCCTTCTCAAGAGCTAGAAGAGGTCCATAAAGCAGTCAGTCTTCGAGAAAGCACGCCTTTTCCAAAGCTCTTTTCATCATACCGGTGAGGCGGAGCACGAGTGTGCCGTGAGAAAATGAGCGAGCGCAGTCAGTTGTGCTGCGGACGAGTGGCATAGGATTGCGCGGCGTATAGGTATTCGGCCTGCCTCATCCTGGACGATTTTATGAGAGGCAGCCTGGAGGGGGAGAAACGGACCCTTATGAAGGCTGGCTATAGAGAAGACGCCCAGATAAAGGCCGGTCAGCCAGGAACCCCGCACAGAAAGAGAACGAGACATTGAGGCTGACACCTTACCGGATCCCATATAAGACTACCAAGGCCCGCCACAACGCCAGAAAACCCCTTACGAACAACTACTTTCTTCGCCACTCGTCAGCTCTTCGTCCTGAACACGCGATCCACCCTTCAAACGGAACGTTCCTCAAGGCGTCCACGTTCACTACTGTGTCTTGACTAGCGCGTGGCAGCTGCGCCCGCAGCCGACACCCACTTCGCGCTGGTACGGTGTGCATCCACGGACCAGCACCCTTCAACTGATTCTTTGACATATCCGAGACCGGAGTGCCCGCTACAAATCCAATTAATGTCATCGTCTAGGCTTCGTAAGTGTGGGCTGCCGTCACCGACAGCGAGCAGAACTGGTGGCGCGCTACGCGGCGCGGATGACGGTAATGTTAATTCAGTGAAGTCATCGGCTCCCCAGGAAGCATGATTCCAATCAACCAGTACGCACAGTCCAACCATCCATGGCATCCCCGCCGTCGTGTTATGCGAATTACACATTGAATCGCTGAGCTATTGAAGTACGAAGTCAACGTTCAAGGCTAGTTCCGAAGGGTTCTTCGCACGGAACTGTGTGAAAAAAGGCAGGTGACCCAACCATAAAAGGCTAACACGTGATCTCGCAAGAAGCGAACGCGTTCCACTAACTCCGCCTTTACAGCTCCGCTCCTACGAAATATGTACATCGAAAACCAGCCCAATTCCACATCGTTCTGCGCTCCACGGCGGTAGTAGTCGTACGTACCTTTTTCCTCTAACACAAACTTTGATCGACCTTTCTCCCCTTTTTTCTATTCATCCCGATAGTTTCATTCACTCTGTTCTGCTCTTAAGTTCCCTTCCCACGGCGCCGGCATAACGACAGCTCCACCCCACGGTCAACAGTCCAGACCTATCTGAGTAACCCCGAGCGCGAACAGATCGAAGCGACCGTGCTGGTATAAATTAAGTACGTATGTACACTTGTGTGCGTGTATGAGAAGGACGAACGGTAACCGAGAAAGCACCACAATCCCACACACCAACATCATATTCATGACCATATCGCAAAACAGCAACACGGTGCACGGCGCACGGCGATGCGAACGAACCGAACGGACGTGAGACCACCCTTACATCAGTCCGGGAACTGAACACCGGCCAAAATCCCTCAACCAACAGTCCAGCAACAGTAACCATCCTGTGGCCGACGGCCTATCACGCAAATAAAACCAAGGGGGGAAAAAGCACCCTCGGGCCTCGGGCGCCCTGACCCTGATCGCCCGACCTTCCCACCCCGCCGCCTCAGCCCAAAGCGCTACGTACATACGTGCATACGTACCTCAAACAACCTTGAATCTAACCCCGGTCAACGGAACCAACCGGGGATGGCCTTATCTCCCCTCCGGCAAGCCCGGTGCGTCCGCTGATCCGTGGACTCGGAGGTTCGGAGGTTCGGAGGTCGGAAGTCGAGTCGCATTATCTTCCTAAGCGCGGCCTGTACGTACGCAGGCACCGAGGCTAACGTACACACATTTAAACGATGACCAAACACAATCTAATCGCTCCAGAACTTTGTGGACGGCTGTCTCGTATGCCGTGTTCGCCCGATCACTCGAACCACGACCAAGGGCAAGAGCAAACGCAAACCCGAACAGCTAAGCCGCGTCGGACAAGCAAGTATTACACCATCATTACTATATATTCCAGACACAAGTCACAATATTAATGGAAGCAAGACAACAAAAAAGGTGCAGGGACAAAGAGAAAGCGAGGGGGACCTAAAGCCGTACATGCACGGAGTTACATGGAGGTAAGTATGCACATTATACAAATATACACCGTACAGACTCGGAAAGGAGAGCATGACACAAACAGAGGACCAGACACAGAAGCAGAAACAGATGTGGACCTAACTCACACACACATGATACAACATGTACCTCCCACCTCATCACGTACACCACAACACACGACCAAGCCAGAAGCTAAGTTGAGCTGAGGTTATTGAACCCGAACCCGAATCCGATATTGAGGTTGGTATCGCGTTCGATCGTCTAGTGGCCTGAGGTCGCAACCACCACGCCGCTCGATAGCCTCCGTATGTGCGTGAACGCACCACGCCAGAGGCTTCGGCGCTTCACTTTCTTCTCCGTTACTTCTTCCTCCAACTCTTTCGCCCCTTCGATATTTGTGCCCAAAACGGGCGACGTCACCAGCGTCGGCGACGACGTGGCAGAGGTAGGGACAGGAACGGAGATTTCGATGCCAGGCACTGGAACAGGTACGGCGACTATCTGCGGCATCCAGCTCTCATGCGCGGCGTGGACTGCGACCACTCGCCATCCTGTCCGCGCAAGCAAACGTGTGAACTCTGGGAGCGTACGTTCGCCAGCGTTGTGGTTGTTCAGCATCTGGGTAATCATCTCGGTGTCAGCGGTTGATCAGTCCAAACACAGAGATAACAAACCTGGATATCGAGTTTATATGCCAGCCCGTTCGCTGTACCCCAGTTGGCGAGCAGAGGCTCAGGTGCGCTAGACACTGCGTCGCTTGCGATTGCAGCGGCATCCAACCCTTCCCGGCACGCGCTCATCAGAATGCTATCCACGATCACGAGCTTAGTCAGCGTCTTCTCGTCTGCCGGGGCGCGGATTAGCGAAGTTTGTTTTTTACTCTCACTCTTCTCGTAAACTCAAAATTGACAAGCCTCACGTACCAACGTCTGGAGTTCCGGGGTCGCTGACGTCGGGACACGCAGCTCGTATCTGCCGCAATATCTGCTCAGTCTGCACATCAGGCCAGTTGTGCATTATCATGCGTAGGAGGAACGCCGCTGGTGGTGATACGCGAGGGGCTTGGGGCTCAAAGAAGCTTTGAACTTTCATCGCAAAAAAAAAGAAGGTAAGAAAAAAACTCGGTCGGGAAGGATCGGAAGCAAGAATGCGTACCTTGGAACGAAACTCTCTTCTGTGCAAGCGCTTCAGGGAAGTTGCTCTCCCAGAACTGCACGGTGGACCGTCAGAATTCGGGGACATGGAAGCGGAAGAAAAAAAAACCGCACCCTTGGTGCAACAGCAACTACACCTTCCGTGTCCTGGACAACAAGGCGCAGGTGTGGGTGTGCACGGACAATCGGGAGCGCAGCCGCACCAACGCCACCGCCAATATCAACGACTTCGCTTCCCTCGGGAAGCGCACCCCAATTGAAGCCTGCCAAACGGATGCGCCAAGCCGTAAGGTGCAAAGTTGAAATCAAGACCTACCTTTCAAAATTGCGCTTTCGGGGGTCATGGCTCCCATGCCCTTCATCGCGCACCCAAAGCGCGTTAGGCGGTGGGTATGTCCTGGCGCACTGAGCCAGTCGAACATTGTTTGGCGTACGCGCGCGGCCCCTGGCCGGGAACGCGCAAAAGGTGCAGTCAGAGGGTCGTCCGGATTGAGTTCGGAGAGGTATGCAAGGTCGCCCGCGACCGAGTCGTAGACGCCAGATGAGGAAGGAGGCGGATAAAGCAGAGCATCGGTGAGTGCAGTTGCGTGGAGCATGGACTCGTCCGTCCTGAACGAGAAAAACGGGATTGGTAATCATACTTAAGAAAAGAAGACCAACTCACGTTACTCCGATGAGCGCCGCAAGTCCTGCACCGGGTGTAGGCGCACCGTACTTCTTCTGCCAACGCGCGTCACGCCGGGCATCCGCATCCGTACTCTCCTCCTCATTCGCGCCGTCCTCAGCGGGAAGTGCGAGGATGTCCTCGAGTGGTGCACCCGAGTCGAGCGCGATGCTAAGTCTGTTGTTTGCGAAGACGTCCGGCGCGGCTTCTGTAAAAATGTGATGCGTCGCAAGGAGACGCAGAATGCGGGCTGAGGATGGGAAGAATGAGCCAAGAGTACGGGTTGCGCTTTCTGTGGAGCAATTACGGACCGAGCTTGCGGGAGTCCACGCCACACAGACGTGCTATCTCACTAGCGTGGAGAGCGGGGGGACTGTCATCATCAAGAGACGTGCCCCGTGCACGGATGACCTCGACGACGTTTGCCTCGACGACGAGGCGCAGGGCGGCGGAGAGGTGGTACTGCACGCTTAGAATCAGAACGCCAGCACTACACCGGACAAAAAAGGGTACGAACGCCAGTGGCGGCTTCCATGACAGCCTGAACGGGCGGGCGGACGAGGGCAGAGAGCTGGGAAGTCGCAGCGACAATGTTGAGGACGGGTGTGCGGGACGCGTCCTCGTCGCCATCGGGGACGAGCGCGAGTTTGCGGACGGCGTCTGAGATGAGGTCGGCGAGGGCAGTCGCCTGGGGGATGTCGAAGTGGGAGGACGCAGGAGCCATGGCGGACGGGAGATGGGGGACAGTGAGACACGGGATCAATATAGGGCAGTCCGTGCTTAATCTAAGTACAACGTCAGACGTCCGCTCAGGGTCGGAGGATCAGCAGGAAGCAGGAACCCGCGGCTGTGATCGTCCATGCATCTGGTCTAGTCTGCTTCCGGTCCGCCCCTTCATCCGAATTTAGCCGCGGGGGCACGTGTTACGGCAGGACTATGCACCGATCTCCGAGTGCTCGGCGTGCGAACTGGGGCGTGGTCCGTCTCGCACTAGCTATGTGGTAAGCTACCATCTGATATATATGCTTTATCCTTGCATTAAATACGTTATAGGGACTCCCGCCCTCCCGCCCTCCACAGCAAACTCCACGCATCCAGAACCCACCCCCATGTCTACCGAAATCCCTGCGTCCTGCACCGTCCTCGTCGTCGGCGGCGGCCCAGGCGGCTCGTACGCCGCAGCTGCTCTCGCACGCGAGGGCCTCGACGTCGTCCTCCTCGAAGCAGACGTATTCCCCAGGTGAGCTTCGCGTTCTCTCGTCCCCATGAGCAGAACAGCCCCACCCCATCACGTGATGCACTCGGGACCTTATCTCCCCCGGTCCGCTCACCGGAACGCTGCTGACCAGCCTCGCCGGACACAGGTATCACATCGGCGAAAGCATGCTCGCGTCCATGCGCCATCTGCTGCGCTTCGTCGATCTCGACACTGCGTTCAACGAACACGGTTTCACGAAAAAGGTCCGTGATCGTTGACTCTTCGCCGCAGTAGAGCCTATCTGTGCCTGCCGAGGTTTCCAAAGCTACAGGGCGCTCTCGAAGCGACTTATTCCCACAATCACATAAAAGGACGAAGACTGATTTTCCATTGCAGGTCGGCGCTGCCTTTAAGCTTAATGGACATAAGCGGGAGGGCTGTACGTACTTCCCTCAACATAAAAACTTATCATCTGACACACTCCAACAGACACCGACTTCCTCGCAGCAGGTGGTCCAGAGAACTATGCGTGGAACGTCGTGCGCTCCGAAGCGGACGAAATCATGTTCAAACACGCGCGCAAATGCGGCGCACGCGCCTTCGACGGTGTGCGCGTTACCGCCCTCGCGTTCTCCGGCGCGTCGGGCGCGCCTGATGCCCCAGACGCGCGTCCTATAAGCGCGTCATGGGTGCGCAAATCCGACGGAAGCACGGGCGAGATCACATTCGAATACGTAGTCGACGCGAGCGGGCGTGCAGGAATCGTCAGCACGCGCTACCTCAAGAACCGCACATACAATCAGGGCCTCAAGAACGTCGCTAGCTGGGGCTACTGGACTGGTGCAAGCGCGTACGCCGAGGGCACCCCGCGAGCGAACTCGCCATTCTTCGAAGCGCTCAAAGGTCGGTGGTCGCCCGTTTAGCGCACATTCTTATAATGTTTGCGTTGTGATTTCTAATTTTCTGACACCCTCCTCCCTCCCTCTAGACGAGTCCGGCTGGGCATGGCTAATCCCCCTGCACAACGGCACAGCCTCCGTCGGAGTTGTGATGAACCAGGAAATCGCAACGCAGAAAAAGAAGTCCCAGACACCCTCTCCATCCGCACAAGAATTCTACCTCGAGCAGCTCAAACTCGCACCGGCACTACTCGAGTTCCTATCCTCCGCCACGCTCCTCACATCGCCCGCCGACGGTAGCCCCGCCGTGAAGAGCGCAAGCGACTACAGCTACAGCGCCGGCTCATACGGCGCACCCGGTCTACGCATCGTCGGCGACGCAGGCGCATTCATCGACCCGTACTTCTCCTCAGGCGTGCACCTCGCGCTGACAGGCGCGCTGTCCGCAGCGACGACGATCTGCGCTGCACACCGCGGGGACTGCACCGAGGCGCAGGCCGCGCGCTGGCATTCCGACAAGGTCGCGACGAGCTACACGCGGTTCCTCCTCGTCGTGCTCAGCGCATACAAGCAGATTCGTGCGCAGGAGCAGCCCATCCTCGCCGATTTCGATGAAGACAACTTCGATCGCGCGTTTGCGTTCTTCCGTCCTGGTGCGTTTGTCTCCTTGCCTCCTTCCGTCCCCTTTTTACGGTATGCTGATATTTCTTCTCTTCTTTCGTATATGACAGTCATCCAGGGCGCAGCAGACGTAGACAAGCGTCTCTCGCAGGACGAGCTCTCCAAGACGCTCGAGTTCTGCACACACGCCTTCGAGCCGACGCTCCCCGAGGACCGCGCCGCCGTGCTCGCCAAGCTCGCCGACTCCCCCGCCGCCGCCACCGCACCCACGGCGGGCTACGACACAAATTTAACGCAGGAAGAACAGCGCGTGCTCGCGCACATCAACGCGCGCAAGATGATGCGCACCGAGGACACGATGAACATCGCGAGCTTCGCGACAGACACGTTCGACGGCCTCTGCCCGCGCCTCCAGCGCGGCCAGCTCGGGCTCGTCCTCGTCGCCGCCGCGTGATCCTGGCACTGCGCAGATAACTTTGGGGGTGGTCAAGACTCAACAACTAATCCTTCCCCCCCTTTTTTTTCCTCCCTATTTTTCCCCTTTTCTTTTCGTCGCGTTCCAAATGGCCCCCGGGGTCGAGTCGCGCACGCATCACGGACTCGAAGACTCAATCGATGTACTTTTTAGAAATACCTCTTTTTCTTTTCTTTTCCCCATACCGCGCGTCAGCGTGTGCCATGACCAAGCCTCGAATGTACTGCTTACAATAATAAGAAACCTGGAATCCCCCGTCATCATCCGTCGTACACCATGCCGCACTTCACCTCATCATATCGGTATTGCAAGCCGACGCGGAGACGAGCGCCGATCCCGGTATCCCGATTCCTGCACACTAGCGTCCCGGCGGCGCCTCGACGGCTCCGATTGAGCCGATCGGTCACCTCCGCCGGACCTACTAGCGTACCACGTCACACGTGCGGACTCGCCCGTACTACATCATGATACACACTCAAATGTTAATGATACCGTTTGTGTACACTTCCGCAAGCATTTAATTACCTGATTATCCCCTCTAGTGTTGATGCTGTCATCGCCAAGTGCTATTTGCGCCAACGCTAGTACTACATAGGCTCGTCTTGTGTGTCGGCGCTAGTATTTGTCGGCGCTAGCATCCATGGATGTGATATCATCTGCATATTACAGTCCATCATTAACCTACCCGGTAGCCGTTTGACGTTAGACACTGGACGAACAAGAGTACTGTCCTTCCACCCATTCCAACCCTTTAGCAAAAAGCTTTATCATTACTTCTGGCGCGGTCGAGTTGCCGATGTCTTCCAATCCCCACAACGCTCTAGGGCTGCACTAAAGCGCTTACAAACGATGTCACCGTCCTCATGTACATATATTTCACAAGTGAGTTGTACTCACGTGTGCACGCCTGGAGGACAAGAAGGGCATAACGTATGCGCAGCAAGGATAAGGACAGATAAGAAAGTAGACTTACGTCCCGCCCATGCAGGGTTTAATCGTGCAGTTCAGCCCAGCCCAATCTAACCCCGTAAGCGCTTCCTCCAAGTTCTTTTCAGGAAGAAATAGCGAACTAGCCGACCGATCCCACAGGAGGATCTCGCGTGCGGCGGCGGCGATCGGCTGTATGCGAGAGCGGGGGCGGGGTTCGGTTCGGTGCGTGCGCGTAAAGAACATATATGGCGCGCTATCCCCCACTTGATCGTGACGGTCGATGTGGCGTATAATGTTGGCTGGCACAAGGGATACCGTATTTTCAAAATGCAGCGGCCCGATAATCGGAAAACTAACGTGTTCATGGTTAATATTAACGAGTTTCGAATAAACTTCGGGAAGAACAATGTGACTGCGGCAGAGAGAGCGGAATTGAGACAAAACCTGAAGCTAAAGCCACAGTTTTAACAGAGCGGCGTGAATGAGGAATTATAGCGTTGGATGCGAGTGCCAAAATGATAAGTTTTCTTCATTTCGCTTTTTTCAGATAAGAACGCCGATTCAAGTGGAGAAGAAGAGTGGGATAGAAGCACGTATTTCCAGGGATTCGGCCACGAAGAAACTTGGTGAGTGAAACCAGGGAGAAGAAAGCTACGATGGCCCAGAACATAAGGCCAGCATTTCGCTAGACATAAATTAAAGCGATAGGCCAGGAGACTGGATTTCGGTTCCGCAATCCCGCCGAGTTCATCAGCCCAAGATGAAGTGAAAAAGCAAGGCAGACCAAGGCTTCTGAGCACAGATCTGCGTGGGTTTTTCGTTTACCGCAAAAATACGAAGACTTAAGCCGGCATCACGTGAAAGAGAGATATCCGACTGTACGACTTCGCCGACTTTGAGGGGTCTAGAAACGTATCAACGCGTATTCTCGCAGCGCATAACGCGCAGCTAGAACTATTAAATATAAATAAACGAATATAACAAGATAACGTAACGATCACGCAATATCACGCCATAGTGGAGAAGAGCTAA
>JAKOPK010000271.1:0-38844 GCA_024195185.1 Coniferiporia weirii
GATGCACATAACGCTCACCATGCCAGATCCGAAGAAGAAATACCATGATTTGAGTGTTGTGGAAGCAAAATACAAAATGTTTGTAATAGGGGTCATATGATAGTAGCAGGGAAACTACAACCAGGTACCTGCCTAAATAGGTAAGTTAACGGGGGATCTGCAGGTGACTCCTGTTCTCGTGCCGGTCCGGGAGGCTCGCGCGGAATGGTGAGTCACACAGTCACGCCGAGAGCAAGGCCAAGCCAACTCCAAGCTGCCCTTCCGCGTCCATTCTATTGATTTCGTGGTGAGTGGGAACCCTCGTTGGCTTTGCTTTCTTTCTCTCCTTTCTCTCCCGTTCTCTGCGTCGTTGTGCCCGAAGATGGGCTCTGATAGGCACCAGCCATCGCCTTCTCCCTCCGTGGCGTCCAAGAAGCTCAGCTGGATGTCCAGATACGCTATATCAAAGGACAGAGACCCACACGTTTCCCTTGTCAGTCCCCCGGAGGGCAGAGAGATCACAGACTACCATCCCACTCCTTCCACTCACTCCCCCGTCGGCGGCGGCCTTCCTTTCACTCGTTCCTCGTCTTCGTCTGCGTTGGGCGATTCGTACCCGTCTGCATATAGTGCTGACAGACCGTCTTTCCCCAGTCGCCGCTCCAGCACAAGCTCTCTTATGACAAAGCAACAGCTCGATGAAGAGGCCTCCAGGATCATTCTCAGTGCCCTTGAGCGCACCGGCTCCTCTTCGACTCAAGACCAATCCAGTCAGTCGTCCACTCAGCCATCTGCGCAGTCAGCACGCCCCTCTAGCGCATTCAGCAGAAAGTCCTTCAGCTCGATGATGGGTGGTTTCTCTGCGTTATCCTTAACTCGCTACAGCTCAGACGACAAGGAACGCGGCCGTTCCAGGACTCAACAGGATGGTAGACCGCGTTCATCATCGGCTATATCGAGCAAATCGGCAGACGACACCGAGCCTGGTCCAGCAGGCCGTGCGCGCAGCACATCCCCTTTTCTGTACAAGGGTGCACGCGCGCGCGATGCGTCGCCATCCGTTGAGGCTCTCAAGCTCTCACAATCCGATGTCGAATCAGACATCGAGGGACCCTCCTCGCGTGCATCCATCCGGCCTCGAAACGCGTTCATGCAGTCATCAGCGACGTCGGATGATGACTCTGCGGACGAACTGGATGACGAGGGCGATTCTGAGGAGTCTTGGTCCGATAATGACATGTTCGATTCGATCACTGAGCAGAATACTGAGCAGAACTCGCTTATTCCTGCCGAAACATTAGAACCAGATACCCTTGACGCTCCGGACCCACTCGGGGAGGGCGTTAATATTGTCGTTCCTCCGGAACCGTATTTTCCGAGCACATTAAATGCAAGTGAGCGCCGAAACAACCCCCGACGTAAGAAGTCGACCCGCCACGTCTCGCTTCCTCTTACGACGAGTAGACCGGTCTTTATGCGTGATCGCTGCACCATTACTCTTACCCAGGGCGATCCTGCTCATTCGATCGAGCTGAATGGTCGTCGATCGAGACGGTATGTAGTTGCGAGTGATTTGAGTGAAGAAAGTCGGTACGCTGTCGAATGGGGTGTGGGTACGGTTCTTAAAGATGGCGATGAAATGTAAGGTACGCGTTTTACGCAGCTGGTACCGATCTGACGAACTTTTAGGATACTTGTCTCGGTGAATGAGAATGAAGCAAAGGGTGTGGTGCCAGCCCATTTGATGTAGACTTCAATCCTGACTGGTTTTCAGTTGACCCCCCGAACCCTAATCCTTCCGATCGCGTTTCGAAACTGCGGAATCAGCAAGAGGTTTAACGTCCACTAACTCATGCATAGCCTTTATTAATGCGGGCTTACACAGCGGCAGACACTTGCATATATCTTGGTCCGTCAGGTAATCGGCCTCCTGCAACGAACGAAGTTACATGTTACTGTCGCATGCCAGGCTTGGCACGCGAAAAATAGTCGTCACATGCTTTTAGGTGCGATGTCCGAAGAGATAAGCCCCCTGACATAACCTTGATTGATAATCCTTAATATAGATATTATTGATCACATTGAGCCGACTATGTTAATCGTTGGTTCCCGTGGATTAGGACAACTTAAGGGGTGAATATTCGTTTTATTAATCTTCGTTGTGTATTAGGTCTTATCCCAAGTTACAGAATTCTCCTCGGCTCGACGTCCCATTACCTTGTCCAGGTATGCATCAGCTTCCAGTTTAATTTTGTGTACTCACCAACGCGTTTTCACAGAAATGCTCAGTCCCTGTTATGGTCGCTCGTCGCCGTTTAAAGCGTCCTGCGCGCCGTTCTGCGCATCTATCACCTCATCGCGCCCGTGTTTCCCTCGTTGAAGCCGCTGGTGTTGAACGCATCACTCCGAAAGTCGATCGCGACGTTGAGAATATGCGCGATGAACTTGAGAGAGATGACGAACGGAGAGAAAACCAGAGTGGCGAAGATGCTGAGGACGATGTGGATACGGAGCATGAGAATGATGTGTTGCAGATCGGACGGAAGGTAGCAGGCGATTGACAGTCACGAAATTAAAGTATTTTGTAAAATTAGAAGAGGAATATGCTGTATATTAATCCAATTCGCGACGACGCTCTAAAGTCTGTCCCAATACCCCTAATGATGAACCGCTTGCGACGAATGAAAGAATGAGGCATAACTCTTGTTCGGCCAAGTATCTAATCAAGAAGCCATGTAGGAGCTCGCGGTTCCGCATAGGAACAGGGGATTGTTACGCTCATCCCTTACGGGCCCGATTCGCTAGCCGCATGGAAATCATCGTTCGGCTCGCTATCAGAGAGAACATCTGACGTGCTTTCCTCTGATGTGTTCTCCTTGGACGGCATGTCTTCCTGTGATGGCATTTCGTTCTCGGACGGCGTATCTTCAAGACAACTAGCGACCTCGCCATCTTCGGACCGTGTTAGTGGCTCGAGGGTATGGTGATAATCAGGGTCAGGAAACGCGGTTTGTTGCCAAATCTGTATTCCCTTCAACTTTTCCTCGCTCTCCAAACGTTCCGTTTCGATTTGGCCAGCCCTTGAGATCTGCCTGAGAGCTTCGGCTCCGAAGTCTGCCTCAATGAAATGGGCTTTATCAGGCATGAACTCGATATTACCGAAACCTAAACCTTTGAAGAAATCCTCCAGATTATCAGAATTCACTCCGGTCGGGTACAGAGCCGGTCTATATTTCCGCTGTTTGGCCTTTTCGAAATTCTTCCAAACAATCTCGCTTGGCTCCGCTGAGCGAGAAATTGACCAGTGAAGCGTCCCTGTGGAAAATGAGATATACGAACAAAAAACACGCGGCGATCACACTCACATGGACTCTCCGGTTGGTTTACCGCAGTTTGCCCGCCGACACGCTCACCATTGAGATAGCTGTCCACTGCAACGTCCAGTTGTATAATAGGATTCGAAGATTCCGGGGATATTTCTGGAAGCGTCCCCGCTTCAAGTTCGCCTTCGACAGGCTGGACCCACACCCGCATCACGCCTGAGCCTTCAAACGTTTCTGCAAGACAAGTTATCGACTGTAATAGTTCAGCTACTTATCCTCAAGGTACATGGGACAGAAGCCTACCTTTCCCGGGAAGCAGCTTGTGATTTCTCCTGCAAGGGTCTCTAGCAAACTAACGCACTTGTCGAAGACACGCCATCCCCTGTCTTTTGCGCCGAAGAGACACTCATCCATTTCCTCTAGCGAAATATACTGGAAGCCAAAAACGCGAGCCGTGTTGTGGTACGCGACGAAAACACCGTCCATGTTGCCAATCCGTGCTTGGAAGCTATTACACCAATGAGCACGATGGAATAACGAAAGATCATAGTAGCTGCGTACCTGTATTTCAAGAATGCTGCCCTGATCATATCATAGTATTCCCTATCAAAGCTCTCCAATACCCCATGCTGAGATTTAATCATATAGCCTGAGTTTTCCTGCGAAACATCAAGCTCTGACACCAGACTTAGGAGACTGACGAAAAGTTCTTACCTTGAAGTTCATTTTGTCCAAACGCAACGGCAAAGCGGCCCGTGTCTTGATATCAAATACACCCGTGCCGGGGAGCCTCGGGTCATGTGAATCGAGCTGGGACCGCATTATGAAAGCATTCGACTTCATTTATAATGAAAGGGACTGTATAAGCCAGCCACGGAAAAGGTGTAAGAATCCACGTACCTGCGCATATCGGTATGCCTCGACCGGCTTCTCAGCAGTGTCCTCTGGGCTCAAAGACCGCATCAATTTTTTGAACTTGTCCTTGGGTAATGTAAAGAAGTTTTCCAACATTGTTCCCTAAAAGACAGACGGTGAGCTCAGGCAAACTAGTCGCTGCATCTTTTATTTTACCATCCACATGAGGACATTCCACTGGGAATCGTCATTATCCGTGCTGTCAGAATCAATCATATACACCCCGTCCTGATGATTGAAAACAACCGCCGTTGGCATGCGCTGGCCGGGCGTGAAGTTGTTCGGCTAAGTTCAGACAAGACTACTCAGAATGATGTCATAGACGAAGGGCGATTAAATGGACAAACCGAACGGGAAAAGGGCTTAACCAGACTATTGGTGTTGACTGGATGATCTTGTGAAATGAGGAAATAGATGTGGCTTAGAAGCCCGCTCAGAGAGGACGTTGAGCCAGCAAAGCGTTTCCCCTTTGCGGCAGCCAATT
This sequence comes from Coniferiporia weirii, assembly GCA_024195185.1. Lineage (NCBI taxonomy): Eukaryota > Fungi > Basidiomycota > Agaricomycetes > Hymenochaetales > Hymenochaetaceae > Coniferiporia > Coniferiporia weirii. The sequence continues at coordinate 4,702 of JAKOPK010000271.1, forward strand.
CACGCATAACCTGTTAATTGCATATTAGATACGACGGGAAAGGGATGGTTTTTTTAGAGCGTACACTGTCTCTTGAGCTTTGCACAAATGGGGTCAAGCGCTCAAAAGCGAAATCTTTGATGTCCGGAATACGCTGAATGTACGGAGTGAAATTATGGACTCGCGAACGTGGATCCCGAAGCCAATGGACGCCTGGGCTAAAAACGGGATGGAATTACTTGTATTCCAAAACCCACTCATGCTCTCAACACTTACTTGAAGAGCACACGGTCTAACCCATGCGCGAGGGACGCGATGGGGGCCCTCTCAGTGGGCGGCTCTACATCTATACAACAGCGTCAGACTGGAGTGAAACCCGTAATAAGATCTCTGCAGTCATACCTTCAAGTACGTCTTTCACGGAGGCTTCGATGAGACCCTCAACTCTGCGGACATACGGCGGAAGCTTCTGTGGGAAATGGGGAGGACGACGGCGCTCTTCATGACGTGCCTTTCCATACTTTGGCGCTAGTTCCGGACGGGGATGATATGGGCGTCTCTCTCTTCGCATTGCCTCGTATTTCGGCCTTAGTTCTGGGAGATATGCCAAGTCAGATATTGAAAACCTGGATCAATACCACTAAGTTAATCCGATACAGCGATATGTTAACACACCATCCTTTCCCCAGTCAGATTTCCAAGACTCGGGCTTCAGCCCTGACCCAGGCTTGAAAGTGCCTGCTTCGCTCACAAGTTCCGCAAGCGCCGCCGTGTCTCTCTCCAGTTTCTTTCTCCTCTTCGAAATGCCCGGGTCCTTGGGAGGACGTGACTTCTTTGCAGGGGGACTAGCCGACCGGGCCTTTGGACCACCGGTGTTTTTGTTCTTTCGTAAACCACTAGCCAGCGCGGATTTGAAGTGACTGTTTGCGGATGGTGGCGCGGCAATAGTGCCGTCGAGACTGGGGGCCTCCTTCTCCTTCTCCTTCATCTTCTGAAGGAGGTCGATTACATCAACAGGGGTGGCGGCCGTTGTGCCGTGCTCGGCGTCGACCGGGTGGGAGGCGTCTGCGTCCTGATACTTTGTAGGGGTCGATGAGACAGACCGCGAAGCCAGAGCGGCCGGGCCCGTTGGGTGACAACGACCATGGCGGGCGCGGAAGGGAGCCCGCAAGAGAGGGGGAACGCTCAAGAACTGTCTCGAGGACGAGGCATGGACTGTTGAAAGCATCTCGCAGACAACTACAACCGAACTCGCTGCGTTTTTATTTTTTTCAGAGACGTGCCATTTACGGAAGCGGACTGGATCGGCGCGGGCACGACCCTCTTCGAGTCTCGGAAATGAATATTATAATAATTACACATTATTCGGAGTCACTGGTACATGAGATTTCGGGACAGAGACGGGAAGAAAGAGGAGGGTATGAACATGCATACAGCGGGTATTCACCGTCTCTTCGCCATCTGCATAGTCAGATTATCAATATACATCTGGAGCGTCGCGTTCCCCGACCCGAGCTTCTCGACATCGGCTTGCACCGAATGAACCTTTGTCAACAGGACTGAAACGGCCGCTTCAGCCCAGGCATGAAAAAAAAAGTATCAATGCGGATATACCTCGTAGGTCCTCCTGGGCAGCCATGAGCTCCCTGGCAGATACAGCTCCGAGGTTGGTGATTCGCCTGAAATAAATGATATCCGTGCATACTCACTTTATCGTCTGGTCCTTCCTTATCGCATCCTTCACAATGTCGACCGGGGAAGCGTCCGCCGGAGCACCCCAGGCGGATGTATCGTCGAACATCGGTATATGGCTGCAGCAGGATCGAGCGCGTACAGCTTCGCTGCGCGGCGGCGGCTGCTGCTTTGGGCCAGCTTCAGGGCCGGTCGATAATGGACGCGACTTACGCGTCCCGTCCTTACGGTTATGCTCACCGACGTCCACGCCCACGTCGAATCCAAATACCGCTTAATGGCATCGGAACCGCTGCTCGCTTTCAAGGCCGGAAAGTCCCAACGCAGAGAGGGTACCAACTTCGTCGACGCAGTACCGACCAAGGGCGCAATCTCACTGCACAACGAAGACGGCTTGTTGCACTTCAAGTGGAGGAATCGCGTATCCGGCGAAGTTGAGGAGGTACGTAGCTTCGTCTTGCACGTACTTCTTCCATCTAATGGCGCATACAGGACCTCATCCTCTTTCCGCAAGATGCATCGTTCTCCAAGGTAACCCAGGCTCAGGGTGGGAGGACTTACGTCCTTAAATTCATGTCTTCAAATCAAAGGCATTTCGTGCGTTCCAATCTCATTCTAAGGCCTACTAAATCGATATTTATAATCCTTAAGTTCTGGTTCCAGGTGCGCGTCAGGCCCTACCATGACAAATAGACAGTTCTGAGCAGCTTAAAGGATGCATCTTCGGCACGAGATGACGAATTTGCAAGCAACGTGAATGCTCTGTTGGAGGATCCCGAAGGTGCCTTAACGTGGAATCCTACCTCTGCTTTCGGAAGCTCTTCTGGTCCCCAAGCGTCGACATCGCAGCAGGGGTACGTAATGTTCTTGACGCAATTGAAGGGACTAGGTCGAAGTGATTTCATCGTTCAGGGCTTCTTCATCTAGTGCTTCCGCTCTACCACAACTTAGCGCTGAACAGCTTATACGACTGCGTGAACTGGTCACAGGTATGGCGACGGAGCCCGAACCAGCTCGTCCCAGTAAGCTTATACTTAAGCCTTTCTCTGGTGACAATACTGACGCGAACGGTGTAGCCGTGTCCCTGCGCGACGTCTTGACTCCCGAGGCACTGAGCCCCCTTTTCACTAACCACCCTGAGCTGATACCTGCACTCTTTCCGCATCTCCCTCCTGACCTTCCGACACCGCCTTCTGCAGAAGTGCTGCAGCGAATTATTGCGAGTCCTCAATTTCAAGCAGCTGTGGGGAACTTTGATCAGGCTCTTCATACGGGACTACTCGGCGGACTCGTGCGCGGACTCGGACTCCCTGAAGAAGCCGGGACGGGGGTGGAACCTTTCCTGCGTGCAGTACAGGAACAGGCGCACCGCGAGGGTGGCAGCAGCAGTGAATCTGGGACTGGCGAGCAAGACGAGATGGAGACAGACTAGAGAGCAAGACTCTGGATTAGATCCAGGCTTACATTTGTGTCGCTTGTAAACCTTTACATTATTCCCGATATACCGTTAGGTAGAGGGTTCTGTAGTGCGATAATTCCGGGAAATCAAGTTGATTTACAATCCTGCGGGCCCTGTGCTTTATAAATTAAGAAAGTGACAAATAAGACGCGTTATTGTCACGCGATTGACGCGCCATGGCCGGGCCCGGGTCCGAGTCCAAAGCTGACGACTCTCCAACGCTATTTCTCTATGGCATCGCTCAACAAGCTCGCCATACGAGGCATTCGTTCCTTCGATGACAAGAACATCGCAGTTATTGAGTTTTTCTCTCCCGTCACCGTCATTGTGGGACACAACGGATCTGGCAAAACGGTGAACTTACTACAGACAGCCTCTAGTCGGCCCACGAACATCCATTGACTGACTTGGACTGCCAGACTATAATCGAGTGCCTTAAATATGCTACTACCGGCGACCAACCCCCCAACTCACGCGGCGGCGCTTTCGTGCACGACCCGAAGATGGCGAACGAGAAGGAAGTCAAGGCCCAGGTCAAACTGAGATTCATAGCTGCGAACGGGCAGCGCATGCTGGCCGTCCGCAACCTTTCGGTTACTGTGAAGAAAACGGCAGGGTTGACTATGAAGACACTCGAGAGTATTCTCTCTTTGGCCGATGGAAATCCGAGCGGAAAGGTATGTTGCAGCCTTTGCCTTACGAATCGTCTTACTCATCCATACCTAGAGGGCGACTATATCAACGAAATGTGCAGAGATCGATGCCGAAATTCCCAATCTCCTCGGGGTGTCCAAAGCTGTCCTCGAGAACGTTATTTTCTGTCATCAAGAAGACTCGTATTGGCCTCTTGCAGAGCCAGCCGCCCTGAAGAAAAAGTTTGATGATATCTTCGAAGCTACCAGGTCGGTACAACCGACGTCCTACATCCGATCAGTACTGATCCATTGCGCAGATATACAAAAGCGCTCGACTCAATTAAAGCCCTTCGAAAGGAACGCGTAGCCGATCTCAAAGTTGACAAGGAGAGACTCGAATCTCTGTCAAAAGAGAAAGCTCATGCGGACAAGCTCAAGGCCCGTGCCAGTGACATGCAGTCGTCCATCGCCGTCAAAGAAATGCGCCATGAGAAACTCAGAGAAGAGTGCAACCAGCTGATCACGACGAACAAGCGCTTCTACGAATCCGCCACAAAATTTCGAGAGAAGTACCGCGAAATCGAGCACCTCCAGGAAGATGTGGACAGGTTCACGAAGGACCTTGAAGATGCGATGGAGCATGTCAAGGAGATGCCCGGTCAGCTGAATTCGAATATATTTTTAGATTCTGAATCCATTCTGACCCTTGCGCAGAAACGGATGAGCAGCTCGCAGAGCGGCGGCGGAACTCAGACCGTTATAGGAAAGAGGCAGAGCAGAAACTCAAGGTTGATGAGCGTCGCCTTCACGATACTCTGGACGAACTTGAGAACGCTCGAAGGTCGCTGCTATCTCTCCAACAGGAGCGTGGAAGCCTCGATGCAGAGAAAAAGGTATGTCGTCTCTTCTATCCCTGAAGATTATTTGCTTACTCTTCCGATACCGATCGATACCAATGCAGAAACACGAACGGGATATCGAAGAAAGGGACAAAGAGATCCGTCGCATTGCCGAACAGTTTCATATGAGAGGGTTCGAAAGGCTTCCCTTGGAGAGGGATCAAATCATCACATTCAGGTCTCAATTGGATGATATGATGAAGGAGTCGATCATTGATTTGGAGAAACTGCAGGTTCGTAGCTCCGCACAATCGTTCTTTGTAAGCCGCTGATTGCCGTCTTAACACAGAGTGAAGCTTCCGATAAGCACAATGAGTTCAAAGACAAGCAAGCGGGCTTGCACACGGAACACCGGCTCTTGGAGCAACAAAAGTCTTCGTTGCAGGATAGAATTGTGCGTTTCGTCATTTACCTTTGTTTCAAAACCTTTTAAACATCCCGAAATTCCAGAGTTCCCTACAAAAGTCAATCGCGGAGTCAGAGTCAATTATAAGTCGGAATCGTTCTCTTCCACGCGAGCTTTCTATCCTCCAAGTTGACATGCAAGAAAAATCCACTCGCATCGAAAGGCTAAAGGATGAAATCAAAAACTTTATGTACGATGCAAAAATCCGGGACATATCGACGAAATCTAGAGTTTTAGAGGAGCAGCGTGAAAACTTGAATGTGGAACTGAAGAATTTAAGTCTTCAGTCGGACGCAAGGGCCAAACTCGACATAAAGCGCGCAGACTTGAAGAGAAAAATGCAGGATATGCATGACATTATCGCGAATAATAATGCCAAGTTCCGAATGCTAATTGGCCTTGATATCCGAATTGATAGTATGGGTAAAGACGTGGAAAGAACCGTTAGGTAAGTGCACCGTCTAAACTCAATGACTTCTCACTCAAGGTTATTGTTTGCTAGTGCGAAGGAACGTGAGGCGGCTGAAGCGGAAAGCGAGTTCAACAATGCGAACGCGAACGCGAGACACCTTGAATCTACCATAACAAGCTTGGCCGCTCAGCTGAAGCGGAAACGCGACGACCTGAAATGTCAGTTATGACCCCAGCAAGCGAGAACAAACACATTACTAAATTTCTACCAGCGTTGGAAAGGAAACTTAGCGATGGTCTCGAAAAGGATCAGCCCACCGTCCAGTCTGCACTTGACGAAGTCGTAAATGAACTAGAGGAACGGCGGACGTGAGTACTCAAGTTATAGCTTATGTGTCTAGTTCTCACAGCAATTGTAGGTCGATCCAACATAGTGCAGGAACGAAAAAGGTCTATGAACTCCTTCTGCAAAGCGGGAAGATCCTAAAAAAATGTGGAGCTTGCAACCGTGCCCTTGGCGATCATGAAATTGGTGCCTTTGAGAAACACGTGTGTGTCCGAATCGTGCTGCCACTGCTGACGATGTCACTGACCCAACCGTATGCTTAGCTCGATGACAAAATAAAGAAAACGTCGCCCGAACTTCTAGCGGCGGAGAAAGAGGAAGTTGAAATGTGGGAGAATGAGATGAAACGTCTCCAGGCCCTGTTGCCAACAGAGGTAGCCCGCGATACTCTGAAAGGTCAGGAGCTCCCCCAGCTCGAAGAGCAGCATAAGAAAAGTGAAGCTGCGCTACCCGATGCACTTGCTTCCAGAGAAGCTGTAAGCTCATCCTAGCAGTACATACATCTATACTGATCACTCTTTATAGTCCCAGGAGAAGCTAGCCGAGGTTCGGCGTGATTTGAAAGAGCTAATGGTATTAAGACAGCAAGCCTTGAACGTCTCAGAGCTCAAAATGGCTGGCGAGCGATTGGAGGAAGAAATTTCTCGATTGGAAGAAAACCTCTCGAGTACGGGGTCTGTGAAAACCGCAGATGACGTTCAGGAGGAGCTTGGAGGAGTTGGCAATGAAATGTACGCCGTGACCTTACGTCGTGTATCTGTGTTTTCTGACGAATGGACGATATGGACTGAACAACAGTCGAAAGCTCGAGAGGGAGAAAAACGCCTTCCAGAACGACCGCGAACAGCAAGTTAATCGCTTGAGGAGACATGAAGACGAGCTTCACACCATCCAGATACAGGAAAGTGACCTGAAGAATAAAGTACGAGAGCAGGATTCTCTTGAACAAAAAACCGCTTCGATGCAGCAGGAGTTGAAAGAGACGATCGAGCGCTCAAAAGTCAGTTTTTCCTTTCATTAGCTGTCTTTGAGATTGGCTTATCCGTCAAATAGAATATTGAAGAGAGAATCAAGACTGCCCTTGAGCCTTTGGAACGTATTCAACGTGAATACGACCTCTTCGAGGAAAGTTCAAATGATAAAGTCAAGAGAGCTAAGGAGAAATGTGAAAGGGTCCGCCGAAGCTCGGATTCGCTCGCCCGTGCCAATAAAGATATAGAGTCGTGAGTCCGGACCCTTATTCTCGCGTAATATCTCCTTTTTATTATTATTTTTTCCAGATACGTCCGCAATAGGCGTGCCCGCGAACTGCAGCGTTGTGAGGAGAGCATCGAGACTTGCGAAAAAAGCATACACGAGCACGAAATCTCAGTAGAAGAGATTCGCAAGAGCAAAAGCATAACTGAGAAGGAGGTACATGAAAGCGACAGCTTCCTTGCTAATCTACGGGATAATGAGCGGATCAGGAAGTTACGAAGAAACATCGCTACCAATAAAGAGAAGATTGACGCATTCGACATGGAAGAGGCTGCCAAGGCTCACCGACAATTCGACGATAAATATGCTGCCGAAAAGAAGCGGGAGGGCGATATGGAAGCAGAGGTAGGTTCACGGTAAGCAAGGTTTGAGATCTTTACTAATTGTTTCCGTAAGTATTCGCGTTTGGGTGGAGAATTAAGCTCCTTGAAGGACCAACTCAAGTTTTTGGAGAAAGACCTCAGCGAATTCAAGGATACTTACAAACGCTATACCGACCAGCTCATTAAAGTTAAGGTGAGATGTCTGCTGAAGCAAGACTTATATTTGTGTAGTGCTCATCATGTTATAGATGTCCGATATGGCAAACAACGATCTTGAGAAGTATGCGAAGGCTCTTGATAGGTAATTATTAGCCAGCGACCCAGTGCTTCTTAGCTGAACTTCATCCAGTGCCATCATGAAGTACCACAGTTTAAAAATGGAGGAAGTAAATGATACGATGCGCCATCTCTGGAATAAGACATACCAAGGCACTGGTAAGTGACATCATCTATAACGTCCTCGCGCCCTTTCTAACGTTCTCATAAGACATTGACGGCATAAAAATTCGTTCTGATGCCGAGGGTGGGGCCTCAAAACGCTCATATAATTACCGCGTAAGTCCTCTGTATCTTCTGTCGACTTCAGCAAATCTTTACGTGAATGCGCGCATACCAGGTTGTTATGACCAAGGACCAGGTTGAAATGGACATGCGTGGTCGCTGCTCAGCCGGTCAGAAAATGCTGGCATCCATTATAATTCGATTGGCATTGTCAGACTCCTTTGGGCAAAACTGTGGTATTCTCGCATTGGACGAGCCAACTAATGCGCTCGATGTCGAGAACATTGATGCGCTGGCAGGAAGTTTGGTCGAGTAAGTCTCCCTATTATTGTCTTGTTTGCGCAAGAGACTGAAGGGGGGGCCTAGTATCATCAACGAGCGGAAGAATCACGCAAACTTCCAACTAATAATTATTACGCACGATGAGAACTTCCTTAGGAAGCTGGGACAGGCCAATGTCATGGAATACTACTGGTAAGTCGGATGGTCTTCTTAAGGTTGCGGAGTCTGAATGCCTTTCAGGCGAGTTTCCCGCGACTCTAGGCAGAAGTCAATCATTGAGAGGCAGCGGATAGGCTGATATGATTATACCGATTGGTCCTGCCAAAATATACTGATCTTATTATGTAACGCTTAGTTTGTACATATTGACATCTCGGACATCATTGTACTTACCAAATACCAATTGCACGGTCCTATTCTAATTTTACTTTATCGTATGTACAGTCAATCTAATACAAGTTCCCGAATTCCTGCCTTCAGGTTAGAGCTTAGTCTCGGCCGACGCACGCATGGTAGCACCCCGCATGCAGCTAAGAGTGCTGGCAGCAGCTTGTCGAGACTTGGACGCGTCTTCACCTGTAACCAACATGACGGACCTCGTTTATCCTCTTGGACTCGTTCGTCCTCACAGATTCGAAATCCTCGGGGACTCTTCAATATGTGCTTCTTGAACTCTGATATCTTCGACAAGTTGGGACAGCCTCGGAAAATCTGTGGTGTTTGAGGGGGCGCGGGTTCGCCGCACGTCCGCGTGAGTGAATGGACCGTCCGGGCGTCGCAGCTTTACTGCAATTTCGCAACTTCAGATGCGCTTCCGAGATTCACGATAAGAACAGTCTCAATTGTTTCGCGGACGTATCTGAAGAAGGCTGTCAAGAGTCTGACTCGGTGGATCTTCGTCAAATCTCCTAGGTCTGGCGCAAAAGTCTTGTCGAGCGTCCTCCTGTTGGAATATTCTGCTCCCACAGGCCAGAAAAAAAAGTGCTTGCAAGTGTGTCCCCAGCGTGCTTCAAGTGTCCCGTTTTTTTCACCAGCGTGAGGGAAGACTTTCCTTTCGCTCAATACAGGGGGTCGTTGGACCCTGCTCGAAAGACCAAACCACGTCTTCCGTCGGGCATTGAACGCTCTTCTCGCGGCAAATTCTCTAGGATTTTCCGGCCGTGTAGTGAAAAAAAACATGCACCGCCTCCGCCTTGCATAACCCGGATCGGGTGTTCTTCGCTCGCCGAATAGCTGCGATCCGACATTGGTTGTCGGGCTAAATCGATCGAAGCGCCTGCGCTCTTTAAGGTCTCTTCAAGGGGTCCCGTCGGGAGGCGGGAGATCGTGGCGCGCAGCTAGACACACCGAGGTTTGTTCGAAATTGGGTTTGATAACAAACCGAAAACTTTACATTAACATGTTCGTCCCCAAGCGGTCTTGCATGGGCGTCATTATAACTAATGACTCCAGTGTCTCCTGCATCACCTTTTGCCCTCAAGAGTTACTCCACTGCGCATCCCTCTTCTGCAGAAATGCGGTTACCCCCTCTTTTTCATCGTTCAGCCCGAACGTCGCGTGGTATAAACGACGTTCGAAGAGCAGCCCATTCTGCAAGGACACCTCCTCCGCTGTCGAGGATCCACAGGGTCAGTGTTTACCTACAGATGCAAGCCGGCACGCGCACCCTGGTTTACCGCCTCCTTCGCCATTGCTATGACAGGAGTTGACAGGGAGGCAATGCGTTGTCCTGATAATGTCAGTATCTCATCACCGCCGTCGGTTTGTTCGCGTTTATCACCTGTTTTTATAGCCTCTGTAACCACTCTATCAACGGGAAAAATCTTGGATACCAAGCCCGCCTTCTCTGCATCTTGGGCGCTGATTGTATCGCCTGTCAATATCATCTCCATGGCCTAGTACATCGATGATACACGCTGCTCTCAGACAAACAACTGTGTTTCTATCAAGTGATATTCCTACTTTTGCTTTTCCGATGGCTCTGATGAGGCGCTGTGTACCACCAGCGCCCGGAATTGTACCTATCTTGACCTCAGGCTGACCGAATGTTGCTGTTTCTCCCGCATAAATGATATCGCACATCATGGCGAGCTCGCATCCACCGCCAAGCTACGGCGACAGTGAGTACAGTGTTGGTGTCAACTTCAGTGTACTCACTGCATATCCATTTACCGCAGCTATAATGGGCTTCTGTACGGCTGCAAGACCGTCATTCAGATTCTGCAGAAATTTACTCATATATGCTTTGATGAATGTGAGCTCCTTCAGCTCTTTGATGTCGGCTCCGGCTGGTTTTGTGGTTGGTAATACCGAAGAAATCATTAACTCGCTAGACGGCTCCCAGGTGGATAGACCTTGGGGCTCGGCAAAACTCACCACAGAAAAACTTTTCGCCGCCAGCCAAGACAATCGCGCCGACCTCGGGGTTGTTATCAAAGAATTTCAGGGCATGGAGTAACTCGTCGACGAGCTTTTCCGACAATGCATTCAAAGAGGACGGCCTATTGAGACTGATCAGACCGACTTTGCCAGTCGTCGACGAAAGTAGTAGGGACATGATACGAAGCAGGGTGTGAAAGCGCGGCATGGTTATGCTCACAGCTTTGGGCGTGCAGGAAATGCTTCCGGTGGGAGTATCAACACCAGGTATGTACATGTATCTATGTTTATCCTACAGTTGCACACGGTTTACTAGAGCTTCGTTGTGGGCATGTTGCCTAGTACTTCGTCACTCTCTCAACTCATGATCAGGAAACCAGCCCGACAACCGAGAATCCCGCGTATTTTTATCTGATATGATAAGACGGATGTGCCGCGCCTAACTTTCACATATGCGATCTCTGATTCGTGTCGACCAATTCGGTCCCGTCTCACTCACGATCGGCCATATTTCTTCTCTTGACGGTGCCGAGTAGGTTTTAATGCGTCGGGCAAACGTCGGTTTCAGCCGGGACAGCGACGACCGCATTATTTGCTGGCTACCGACTCCTCTCTTGCGTTATTGTCAGCATGTGCTCCTTGCTCTTGGAGGTCTTAGTCACCAGTTCGATGTTATTAATTCAGCAGCCTGCTCCACATATTAAAGCTGGAGCCTCGCCGCAGCATACAGTTATACGCACACAGCGAGCACAACCCACTTTCCGCTAGCAACGATGCGCCTGAACGAGAGCGCCCGAGGATGCCTCTCGCCCGAGGATCAACTCTTGTTCGCCAAATTCAGTTGTGGTGATGTCCAGCAGGCGCCATTTTCTTGTGTACACCATGCTTTCGAGTTCCATGCGGCTAGCCAGCCATCCGCCATTGCTGCTGAACATCTTGGAGAAATAATCACTTATGGGAACCTTGATCGCAGAGCGAATGACCTAGCTCATGATCTACGCACCTTGGGCGTAAAGCCTGGCTCACGCGTTTGCCTCCTCGTTCAAAGGTCTATACCTATGATTATAGGTATTTTAGCGATTTTGAAGGCTGGCGGACAGTATGTGCCTCTCGATGGAGGCATCGTGACCCAATCTACTCTCGACTTCGTCCTGGAAGACTCAGATTCATCCGTGATTCTGACACTCCGCGAGTTTGCGTATCGCGTCTCTGGTTGTATTGACAGGCACGTCTTAGTTCTCGAAGACGCCATCGAACGCACGAGCCAGAGCGGGGGTAATTGCAGCAAGCCCTGTGATCTTTCATCATCCGATGATGGCGTCTACGTTATATACACCTCAGGCTAGTTTTCTCGACTAATCATAAGCTTCAGGTCCTTTCTAACACAATCATCCGTAGGTACTACTGGAAAACCAAAGGGGGTGGACGTCATGCATCGTAATGTCACCAATCGTAAGTAGGATATACTTCGCTCAATTCAAAGAGCGCTCCATGCTTAATTAATTTTAGTTGTCTGTCTTGAGCCAGGTAATATTGGCATGGCTCCAGGTATGCGCGTCGCTCAGCTTCTAAATGTCGCATTCGATATGTGCGCTTGGGAAATCCTTGGCTCCTTAAGTAATGGGTGCACCTTGTGCATACGTGGGAAGTCTTCAAAAGAGTGGCGCGCGTTGATGAAAACCGTGGATATTATAATCGCCACGCCGTCTATACTTGGTAAGTCACTAAAGAATTTGATCGGAAGTTAATATTCACACACTTTATAGCACCTCACGACCCTGCTGACTACCCGAACGTCAAGTTCGTCGCAACTGCAGGAGAAGTTTGCCCCCAAGGTACGGATTTACACAGTCCAGTCGGGAGCCGTATCTGAATCTCCCTTCTTTGACAGCACTTGCCGATCGCTGGGGCCAATCCGCGCGTTTCTTTAACAGTTGTGGCCCAACAGAGGTATGAGTGTAATTGATCTAGATTATCGGGGAAATCCGTTTAATATGTATTGTTACAGATAACTATAGTAAATACGGTGCAGCCACATGCTCCTGGTAATATGCTCAGCATCGGGAAGCCAACCCCGAACAACTTGGTTTACATACTTGATGAAGAAATGAATCCAGTTCCCATTGGCCAGCTAGGTGTGATGTGGGCAGGAGGCGCCGGGATAACGAGAGGCTATATCAATTTGACACAGAAAACGGCAGAACGGTACAAATATGACCCATTCTTGGACGACGGGTAAGTATGCCAGCCGTCTATTCAGTGACCCTCGATTGAAATTGATATGTAGCAGTAACATGTTCAACACGGGCGACCTCGGTCGTTGGACGTCCGATGGACAGCTTGACCATCTAGGCAGAATTGACGATCAAGTCAAAGTGAAAGGCTTCCGAGTTGAACTAGATGGCGTTTCAGCAGCGATGGAGGTGAGTGTCTAGCCCCACTGTGCTCGCTTAAGATGACTATTGAACATTTGTTACAGACATATCCCTCTGTGAAGGCAGCCACTGCGTTACTCATCAATGATACGCTCTGGGGCTTTCTCACCCCAGAAAAAGTCAATATTGAAGAGGTTAAGGAAGCGGCTGCAAAAATCCAGCCCTATTATGCCGTTCCGACGTGTTTTTTGTCTTTATCCGAATTCCCTCTGACGAGGTGAGCATTTTTTCCCTTACACTTAAACTTTCCAAAGCCAAATATTATTCCTTAGTAATGGCAAGACGGACAAGAGAGCGCTGAGACAGTTGGCGTTAGGAAAGGTCGCCACGGATAAGGAGTCCCGCGTCCTCCAGCCTTCAAGGAAGGCTAATACAGACGGAAACTATGTCGGCCATATTTCCCAATTCCAAGATACCCGCCTTGTCGGCACTCTATGGTCCGACACCACCGTATTACCCGCGGCTCCTCCACCTGTGTATCAAAAAGACGCTAATGACGCAGGGTCGGCAATTTCGTCTTTGGATTCCCACGGCACCATCTTAAATTCTTCCAACTCAATCGACGAAAAGGTTGGATTATCCGTTATAGAAAAGGGCCACAGCCTAGGGTGGGAAGGCTACGAGAACGAGTCTCTCCCAGACAAAACACAAGGCCATTATGCGCGAAATCTACGACACCAGATATTCACTCTGTATCGGCGTCTTTTTGGAGTCGTTTTTGTGACAAATTTGGCGATCTTCGTTGCTACTCTCGTGAAGGGTGCCTTCAATGCCCAGAGTATCGGACTCATTGTGGTCGCAAACCTTTTCTGCGCAATTCTCATGCGACAGGACTATGTCATTAACGTCTTTTTTAATGTCTTTTGCGCGATCCCCACTTCGTGAGTTTTCCGTACAAGCGTCACACGGCCTTGCAGAGGTCTAACTGCTCACAATGCAGATGGCCGCTGTCGATTCGTCGCGTTTGTGCCCGAGTTTACCATATAGGTGGCTGTACGTAACACGCCGGCCTTTCAAGAGTGACAAAACATCTAATATCTTTCCTCTTCAGTACATTCTGGATGTGCCATTTCTGGCGTTGTCTGGATGGGTTTTTTCACTGCACAAGCGACGTCTGAACTCATGCATGGCGGAAAGGTACGTGATCAGCTCGACCCGTGTATCAATTTCTTGACTTACGCTTCAATATCCAGTGTTCGGCCGCGACTGTTGCAGTAACATACTTCATTCTTTCCCTTCTCCTTGGTATCGTTGCATTCGCATACCCGAAGTTCAGGTCGATCGCCCATGATCGATTTGAGCGGACCCATCGCTTCCTTGGCTGGACTGCCGTCGTACTTGTCTGGTGTCTCGTAAGCTATTCAAAATTTCCAGCTCGGAAATATTATTCAGTTCAGTCGCAGATTGTTCTCCTCATCAATGATTATCGTCTCCCTGGACAAACGTTAGGACGGGCGGTGATCAACTCCCCGCCATTTTGGCTCGTTGTCATTTTGACCATATCGATTATCCTTCCTTGGCTGCGCCTTAGAAAAGTACCTGTCCGCGCAGAAGTACTTTCTAATCATGCGGTCAGACTCTACTTCGATTATGGTAAGCACGGATGACAGCTTTTATTATCTTCTCAAAGCTGAATTTTCTGCCAGTTACGCCTGTACCTGGAACATTCACTCGAATCTCCGTGAACCCCCTTCTTGAGTGGCACGGATTCGCGACGGTTCCCGAGCCCGGCATGAAAGGTTATTCGCTAGTTGTTTCTCGCGCCGGAGACTGGACTGGAAAGCGAATTGAGAATCCGCCCACGGCTATGTGGGTTCGGGGCATCCCGACATGCGGCGTGCTTCGAATTGTGCCTTTGTTCCGCCGTGTTGTTTTCGTCGCCACTGGAAGTGGCATTGGACCGTGCGCACCGTGTATACTGGAGCAGCGCGTCCCTATCCGTCTTTTATGGACATCGCCTAATGTACGGAAAACATTCGGCGACAAGCTCGTGGACTCTATACTGAAAGCGTCCCCCGGAGCTGTCATCTATGGTATGCATCTCTTCAGATACAAAGAGTGACAGGCTCTAATAAGATTTTGTTAGACACTCGTACACATGGTAAACCTGACATGGTTAAACTTACCTACCGACTTGTTTGCGAGTTTGAGGCTGAGGCTGTTTGTGTGATTTCGAACCAGAAGCTCACGAAGAAAGTCGTGTACGGAATGATGAGTCGCGGCATTCCAGCTTTCGGCGCGATTTGGGATTCGTAAGACTTCGATAGTGTATTCGGGAATTTAATTATAACTTTTGTAATCGTAACTAAGCGGATACACGAAATTGTGTGTTCAAAAAAAATGAAAGCCTCGAGAGTCGAAAACCGATAAGGGCCAGGGACCAGAGTACTAAAATGGCCTGTGACGTTTGTGACGAACTGCAGGCCTTGTGTCGGAACGCGTGAAAATACCGTCCGGACTCCGGCGCAATCATTTTGTCCTTCTGGCGCAAAAAATGTCAGAGCTATCCTCGCAGTTTGTTTCTCGTATTGCAGGGGATACGTCTTTCCAGCGTGGTCCGGACGGTACATGGCAGAATCCATATATTAATCTCGCGAAACACTCGTCCGCAAGAAATCAGGCCGTAGCCAAGTACTCTTTGTTGCCAGGAACGACAATTGTACGCGATATTGCCCTGTCCGTTGTGCTCTTACCAGAAGAAAAGGGTCAGAGGTGCGACGCCTGCCTCCGTCGGGCTCGGGGGACCTTGAGGAGGTGCTCAGGCTGCACTGAGTACTGGTACTGTAATCTGGATTGTACGTCGGCAACCCCCACGATTGTTTGAATCCTCGCTTTGACTACATACCCCAGGTCAGGGTCGTCATTGGAGGGCAGTACACAAACACATGTGTAAGCGTATAGCAAGATTTCACGCTTCAAACGACTTTCAGGCGAGTCCACCTCATAGGCAATTGGACGCCATTCTTTTGAGTCACCTAGTATCTGAGCACAAAGAAGAATTATCGAGAATGGGATTACCGAGAGAAGACCTCAACGAACCCTTGGCGACTTTTTTTTCATTGACTCCCTTGCTCACCGAAGAGCCTCCCCATGTCATCTATACTTCAGGGAAGACGGATAGCCTTCCGTCGGATACGCTCAGCGCCCTCTACAGCCGTTTTAGCAACAATAACTTTATCATACATTCACACTTGTCTCCTATTGGGCATGGAATTTTCCCACTGGCGAGCAGGCTTTTCAATCACTCTTGCATGCCAAATGCTGTCATAGTGTATAACTTCGGTGATGAAGGTACATGCATGTCAGTAAAGGTTTTAACGGAGATACAAGTTAACGAAGAGGTCTAGAAGTATTACCTTATTAGCATGGTTTATTTTCCTAATCTTCGTTGTCTTTACCAGATAACCATCCCTTACTTCGATCCTGCTCTACCTTTCCGAAGGCGCCAGGAAATATGCCAGTTCTCGTATGGATTCAAGTGTGTTTGCTTCAACTGCACTTTCTGCAGGTCCGTTGGATCAATCCCTCACCCTCCTACTGATATTGCACAACGCGAAGAAATAGAACGGTCACTCATTACATATGTATTTCCCGATATGTGCCCGGCATGGTCTTCCAAAGCACTGTTGTACACATTGCCCCGACAGCTCACTGTCGTTCTTCATGAAGAGTTTCTTCCAAGTCTTTCCAAGACTTTCAGGGATGCGGCACACGATGGGCATTATGAACTCGCACTAAGGAGTGGCATAGTCCTATTGGCGCTGTACATTGTTCTCTATCCACGCCTTTACCCACAGACCGGTGAACAATTCGACCAATCATTTTACTACGTGGACCCAAAAATGCTCACAATAGTATTTCCAGGTGCACACTGTCTTGAGTTGGCTAAAACTGCCTGGAATGCCTCGATCCAAGGGGTAAAAACAGGAGCTTTCGGAGAAGCGAACCTGCTGGCTAGTTCCCGCCAGTTTCTGTCGATGGCGACAGATTCCTTGTCCGTCTTGGGGAAGGAAGGCGACGAGGATGAGGGTCCGTCGATGGAGGTAGCCAGACTTAAGGAGCTGTTAACATCGGCATAGTTTGAACTCGGCGGGACGCAGAGCCCTATCCGGGAGTATAAGTCAATGAGGTTTTCACTGCAGTGAGTAAAGATTAGTAGTATTGCTGACATAACGAAACATCGCTTTAACTCCGCCAGGTCCAGTTACAGATGCCAAGAAAACTATACACAAATTTGAAAAGAATATAATCCGTCCTGTTTTACCACACGACTCGTTGCTGCTCATTTTAACAAGCTTGAGATGAAGACGGACTGCTCGGGAATTATTCTAGGTAGTCTGAGGGCCTATCCCAAACTCTCGTGTTCGTTGTCGAGCCTTAAACACCGCTGGTGGTACTCGCTTATGAGGCAAGGAAGTTCCGTTCAACTCCGCTGTTAAATCGGACTTAGAATCACCATATACTTCAAATGAGCTAGAAGCAAGAGCTTTGCTGGGCAGCCCCGCGATTCGACGGTCTCTCTTTCACTCAACAAGCATCATACTTACTCTACTTTTGCCTCTCCTTTATCCGACACTCTTTTTTTTAGGCGCTCTTGCTTCTGTGATTATGCCACACAGACATGCAATCTCTACCAGGTTTCGATTGCGCGCAAGAAACGGTGCTGTACCACTTGGCTCAGAGTTCGTCGTTATTCTCGCCATCCTGTTTTCTATCCTCTTCGTGCTGTCGGTATCGTTGGCATTCGTAAACTCGGAAGCAAACACAGTATTCAGGGATACATTGAACGAAGTCGCCTTAAAGGAACCTGGTGTGAGTCAATTTACGTGACTTCCCTACGATCGGTCTCACAATAATCCCCTCCCTGCGTCGTAGATCGTCCTTCTGGGTGAAAGTGTCGACATGGATGTAGATGAACCAAGCGTCACGATCAGGTGGTCCGCCCTAGGCTGCGGTACAGGCTTCATTCTCTCTGGGTCTCCGACACTTCATAGCAGTTCTGCGTGCGGTCTGCCAGCGATACCCCTAAGCATCTTTGTGGATAAGTGCGGAATCATGGCTGGCGGTCCTGTACTGTGCGATGACTAATTTTGTATCCATAGTGCGAAAGATTCAGTCTTTGATTACGACCCGGACAGTATCCCAACCAGCACCGCAACAAATCAACGTACCGTGTAGGAGTCCTTGCTTGAACTCTAGTTTCAATTTGTTGTTGAGACATTCGTTCAGTGTCCACGCACAAATACAGTTTGACAGTGACCATGTCCTTGATGTGCATAACACCCGACTTTACCCATTCGACACCTACTTGGTCTCAACCTCCTTACGTGCCACCAGTTCTAACTCTTCTATGTCGGACATACCCATACCCATATCCAGCCTTCCCGTTTTGCAGCTCACTTCATCATTTTCTGTTCATTCCCGAGACAGTGCCATCGTCACGATGGTCAATGGGGAAGAAGAACCAGCCAGACATCTCGAGTTAAGGGTCCGTCGACCAGGGGACGCTCGAACATACGCCATGTTGATATTTGGAATCAACTGGATCCTATCTCACTTCAATTTCGGCATCGTGATCCTTTCTATCTCACAGGGTAGGCAGACGGAGACATATGCAGGTTCTGACGGGTTCCTCCACCGAGGAGGGAAAAGGTCAAAGGACGCTTTAAAGCAGCTCGCAGGAGTCCTCGCCGTCCTCCTTGTTATACCACAACTGAGAGATGCGATGCCAGATGCGCCAGGCTTTGACGGTGAGTTGTGTGTGCCTATTCCTCTGCGGCTACCTTAAACATACTGTCTTTGCGTTTTCAGGAGTGCTTATAGGTGACGCCACTCTCCATTTTTTTTTCTAGTATATTGAAGCCCACTAATCTTTTTTCTTTTTGCAGACAGCATAGGGTTTTTCCCGCAAATGACTCTAGCAGGTCTATCCGCAATCGTACTCATGCTTATCCTGGCTAAGCGCGAACTCGACCGGTCTAAAGAGCGTTACACGCCCAGTAGGGAAAACAGTGCTCGGTTTTCTATGGATCAAAGAACACTTGAAAGCTATGGACGCCTTGACACCACTTCTCCATCGATGCATCGGCTTGTCGACGGTGAACACAGTCGAAAGCTCAGCACACGAGCTCGAGAGATCATGATGGCACGTGTGGCAAGGATATTGGAAGCAGGATCCCAGGGATTTTTCGCAGGTAGTGTGGGAGGCGAATCGAGTCATGCTCGGTCAAGGAGTCAGCTTGGACGCAAGTTACACACAGCTTAACTTGAAGTTGTAGTATTTCGAAACATGTACCTCAATAGCAGTGATATACCTGAAGTCAGCGCTGGTTTCGCTATACTTTGTTTTTTATGTTCAGTAGTTCAAGGTTATCGACATAATGGTTGTTTTCCCAACGAGAATCATATTTTTGGCAAGGATAGGTCCTTGCCAACGAGAGAAATCCTACGTAAGTGTTTCTGAGTCAGCATTCCCAAAGCAGTAACGCAAATCTTTTCTGCGAAGAGTTACTGGCAGCGTCACGCAGCGGTCCTCCTGCAGTCCAGCTCGTCAGTCCGACTTCAACCTACTTTCGGAGGAGAGGGAACAACATGCGAAAACTAGCAGCTGCATTCCGGACGAAGACTCGCATCTCTGGGAGAGGCTCGCAGCAATCACGGATACGGCCATGGAAAAAAGATGATCGTGGACTGCCCATACCGCACGTCAACATTCTCGTCCGCGATACACACCTCTGCCGTCTTCAGGATCATTACTACAACACTCTGCGAGACGATCTCATGTATATGAACTATGTCCATGAGTCAAAGGCTCGTCCCCCTCCTCGTCAGATTCGTCTGACGTACGACCCAGAAGACCCGTATTCCAAGCACCGCAGCAATCCCGTCGTTGGTGGCTCACAGATAGGAAAGAAAGCGGCTCCCGTTTCGACGCCAGAAAATGTCGTCAAACTCGAGAAAATCTGTTTGCATACTATGCAGAAAACCGCTATAACGAACCGCAGCAATTTGCTCGGCACTATCATGGCGTTTCGCGCTATATCTGGAGAAACTGAAGCCGGCGGAGGATGGAAGAGCTCAAACGGGGTTCAGCTCGTAAAGGGAAAAAAGAACGTGTCGGGTTGGGTACGGCCGGGGTTACCAATTGGTGCCAAGGTGGAGTTAAAGGGCGAGAAGATGTATGAGTTCCTCGGGTCGCTCGTTCAGTTCGTACTTCCAAGGTTGAGGGAGTTTGAAGGCGTTGTTTTACCTCCCGCGTCGGCGAACTTAAGCACGCCAGCCGGCGTGTCTGGCGTGGTTTCTATGGGTTTACCACCGGAGGCAATGGGTTTCTTCCCGCAGATCGAGGTCAACCAGGACGCCTACCCACGAATGTATGGCATGCACATCCATTTCGTGACGAATGCGGAGGGTGCCGGAGCTCAAAACAAAGCAAGGGCGCTACTTTCTGGTTTCCAGTTGCCCTTTGCACGACGATGATAGGTATGTTTTATGAATGCCGTCGTTCGGTTGTATGGACTAACACGTTATTATCCAGTATACCTAAATTATTTAATGTTACAAGCAGAGACCGAATTAATGAATGTGGTTGATCGTAATGCGAGAGAATGAAAACTTTGCGAGAGCGATAACGAGTGGACGATTAAAAAGGAGTTTTCGATGACAATAGGTACGAGGGAGGTGGGTAAGCTGAGAAAGAATATAAAGCCGAGTTTCGTCCCAATAGTTTTCGACTGCTAGCGAACTTCATTGGCCCATGTTATTTCCCCTAGCTTCTGCCTCGACACGGTCCTGTTCTTGGTACCTCCATTTTGCAGCCTCGACATTGTTGAGTTGCCAGAGTGCCGCGAACTCATGTCGGAGTTTGTCGAGGATGCATCCGAGGCTGTCCGACGGGGTCTCCGTTTGGGAGTAACACCGAATTTAGGCGCAAGCTCGCCGTTGCGCCCTGGTCGACTCAGTGCGGGTTTCAGAACAGGAGCAAGAGAAGGCATGATCTCGCGCGCAAGCTCTCGGACAAGCACAGCACCGTCTTGATTACTAAGCTTCTCAACAATCTCATAGATCCCGTACTTCTCCACCAGGGCCGTGCGATTAGGATGAACGTCGCAAATCGCCTTCAGAAGTCGCAATAAATTGAGGCGAACGACAGCCTTGCTGTGATTGAGCCTGTCGATGAGTCGCTGGAAGAATTGTGATTTTGCAATGCCCGTAGTTACTTGTCTCGATAAACGGCAGATCTTGAGGAAAGGATCGAGGAGATTTTCGAATGAATTGGTTTTCGCAGCAACGAAGCATTTCACGAGGGCATCAAGCGCATATTCTTTACTAAGAACGTCTTCGACTCGGGCAGTTTCGTCCTGAAGCCTGGATATTCAGTCAGTAATGGAAACAATTCGTATGTTGCCACAATACACACCATGATAATATGGCTTCCAGGGCGCTGACCTGGAAATAGGGGTCTGCTAATAGCTTGAGGTACAGAGTAAGGCCGTCGTGCTGCCAGAGCAAAGTTCGGCAGCTCTTTGTCGCACTCGCCAAGTCGCACAGGATTGGCAAGGCAAATTGTTTGAGAGGAGACCCGGATTCGGTAATTCGTTTTAGACTGGGGATGATTCCGGCTTGTGCTGCCTCCTCCTGCCGGGCTTTGTTAAGACGGCAGAGATTGTAGCACGTTTGGAAGATGTGGTTTGAAATTTCCTATTTTCCATGTGATGAGTTTCCGGGATGTGAAGGAAGAGAAGAGCCCACGCACTGTACTATGTAAGTCCGTACTATGCTCGTCGAGAATACGCACAAGGATCTCAATCGCATTCGCGTTCTGTAAAACTTCAAGCAGCGCTGCATTCATGGAGAGATGTTTCACGGCCTTCAGCATCTGTACCAGGTACTCGGGCTCAAGCAGTTCACATGCCCTCATTAAGCCTGTTATGTATACTTGTTAGCTCGCATACTTGTTTCGTCGGTAGTTGAGCTTACGACGGACGACCATTCTGGTCCCGAGAGCATTCCGGACATGGACATCGGATTGGGAAACTTGACAGAACACTAGAATGATCTGAATAATTTTGGCCTTCATCGATGCTGACGTCCCCGGGTCGGCAGCCATAACGTTTATCAGAGCGGACGATAGGGGATTCAATAGCCCTTCTCTGATAAACATTCGGCAGAAATCATTCTTCGGTGTGGGACTTTGCAATTCGAAGACGTTCCCGATTCCGTTGAGGGCATGCACGACAAGATCCCTTTGCTCAACAAAATCTTCATCCAGAAGGTCCACAAGGACTTTTAAACCGCGACAACTGTTTAGTCGTTAAGGATTGTACTTGATAGTTAATACAACGGACA
Organism: Coniferiporia weirii; assembly: GCA_024195185.1. Lineage (NCBI taxonomy): Eukaryota > Fungi > Basidiomycota > Agaricomycetes > Hymenochaetales > Hymenochaetaceae > Coniferiporia > Coniferiporia weirii. The sequence continues at coordinate 27,054 of JAKOPK010000271.1, forward strand.
ACTCACGCAATAAACATCTGAAGGGTCAGCACAGATGTGTGACAAAGCAAACTAATGAAATGAGATGCTTCGAGCCGACATTCTGAGGAGAATTTCTTGGATGTGAAACCTAAAATATAAATTTAGCCAAAAAATCATCTACGCGGTGCCCCACCTACCCATCATGACTGGTATTCCTCTAGTAACGGATGAAGTGAATATATGCTTTACGAAACAGACGTCGGGATGCATACCCAATAAGACAAAAACTCTCCAGGAAACCAACATCGGTGGTAACAAGCTTGGGATTAGGGAAAACAAGTCATGAGGCTTCCGTAAAGATAAACTACCTCCGGCGTAGTCACTTACCAAGTTGATTATTTGTAGTAGCTTTGTTGTCACGTCTCGAGACGAAGACTTCGCTTCTAGCACCTCAAGAATAGCCAGCATTCCATGCGCTGAAACGAGCTGGCTGTGCATCTCTGGAGCATCAAGTAAGATCCCAACCTTATGAAATTATTCTCATTGACATTGTCCAAAAGTTCAACCACACAACACTCACTAGTTGATCGCAGGCATCTCTCAACTGGAAGTCAGGTGCAGCCGGTGTAAGCTCGTCGATCATCTGGTTGACGAGGCTACACAGGCGCGCGTGTTTATCTCGTTGTAAATTGGCCTCGAGGTCGTCTTCGGAGAATCCCTCGTCAATCTGCAGTCATAAATGTTTGATCGTGCGGAGAAGTAATATGGATCACTCACTTCTGCAAAGGGGTCCTCCTCGTCAAAGTCATCGTCCCCCAACTACATCGTTGGTAAGTCAAAAACAAACAATGCATGTTGCTTGGACCCTCACCCATGACTTGCTTGATAGGCGAGTGTTCAATTTAAGAGATTGAGCAACCTGCTCAAATGCTACGAAAATGATAAGGTCAACAAATTCGATGCCATTTCAGGGATTATTTTACCATTGCCATTTGGTTTCCCGAAGACGTCTTCGTAGTCTTCATCAGGCTCCTCTGCGTACTTATCGAATTCCTGATTTTGCGCTGCCCGCGCAGCCTCTGCCCTCCCGAGTGAGCCCGCGAAAGATGCTGACCGTGCGTGCGGCTGAGGCTGGGACGAGGAAGGGAAGCGTGCTATAGGGCTTGCGCTTTGACGCACAGATTTGGCTGTAGACTCCACTAGGGGCGCCGTATGAGGGCCTGACGATGGGATTTGAACGAGACCCATGGTCTTAATATCTTTCGGATGGAAGAGACCGCGGCGCGTTCCATTCTTGAGTTTAAAATCAGCCACTTTGCCTTGGAATACGTCATCCTCCTCCACAGCGAAGTCAGAGTAGTCTTCCACGATCGGTAACATATCTGCAGACGGGGGAGCCGCCAAAGGTAATTTGCCTGAAATTGACGGACTTCTGTGCGGACGAATAGTTTGTGCATTATCATCTCCGTCATGCTTCTCATCGTCGGGAATGGTCTTCTCCAGCCCGCGTAGCTTCGTCAATGAGATGCCTTCCTCGAAATCATCGTCCCAATTATCTGTCTGCTCTTCCGGCTCTTGTAAGACCATTGGTAACGGTTCCCGGCTCTTCTCTATCAATCCCAGAGGACCGTTGATACCAGCGGCGGCATATGCTGACTTTGAGGGCGGAGCATTTTTCCAACCCGCCTGCGTTACAGTTTGTTGTCCACTGGATGATGGAGTTATTGTTGGACTAAGCGGGGGAGCCACGGGAGACGGAGAAGGGGAGCGACGACTGGCAGCGTCATACAGCGAAGGAGGCCTACGACCCGATAGTTTCGATGAACGCGACGGCGCTGAAAAAATCACGAGCGACCGGCTCAGTTTATGAGTATCAAATAAATAGTAATTGATGACACACATCTCAGGGCTTCGTTCCACTCCTGCACCTTCAGTACCGCTTCATCGTAATTATAGTTGCTTAGAGGCCGGCGTGCCGTGTCATCATTACCTTCCCCTTCCTTTTTCTTCTTGTCTACGCCCGCCCCAAGTCCCATTTGCTTCCGTGCCGATATCATCCAGGGATGTCGAAGCAGTTTCTTTGCCGAAATCCGTAAATTTACGTCTTTCTGAAAGCAGTGGTAGAGAAAGTCTTTAACGATTGGGGAGGCACCTTCCGGGATTGGGGGGCAGTCGTCTTGTACAATCCGAAAGAGTGCAGGCATGGGATCAAGGAAATGATAAGGTGGCTTGCCCTCCAGGAGTTCAATTACGACACAGCCTACGCTCCTACACAAAGGGTCAAAAACAATCGAGATGTTTTTGTGAAATTAAAGAACAATACCAAATATCTGAAGCCGTCGTCGCACCTGATTGTTCGATAACCTCGGGAGCCACTGTGTGTTTTGTTCAATTAACGCAAATACAAAAATACGAAAGGTGCGCCAAGTAACGCACTCCAGTAAGGACTTCCGACCACTGCATCATCTTTCGCGGAACCGGTTGTAGCTTTGCTAGCGACGCCGAAGTCTGCAAGCTTGACACACCCATCTTTATTCGTAAGGATATTTGCACCTTTGATGTCTCGGTGAATCACACCCTGATCGTGGAGATAAACTAATCCCTCGAGGACTTGGGATATGTACACGGCGACCAAATTCTCCGGGAACTTTCCAAATTTCTTGCATATGTTATGCAGCGATCCATTTTCGCAGAATCTGAATGAGGAAACGCTTAACAGACGCATGGCATCCATGTAAACGCGTCACATACTCTAGGATGATATACAGAAATTCCCGTGTCTTGACGAAGCCTTTGTATTTTACAATGTTGGCATGCTGAAAGGACTTTAGCGCGTGTAAAAAGGGTAAAAACGCGTCGCTTACGTTGAGGTTCTTCAGCAGATCGATTTCGGACTGTCTTGGTGCGTCAGGATACCCGAGTGTCGCAGGGGACAAGTCGTCTACAGACGTACCATAATTTCGCCCAGCTCCGATTTGGGGATGTTAGCGAGCTCTATTTCTTTGACGGCGACGGTCTCGCCCGTCGCCCAGTTTAGTGCCCCTGTTATATTGGTGAGAGTGGAGACGCGTTGCGCGGAAGTAGGCACGCACGATATACCTGACCAAACGCGCCTTTGCCTAACGAATCACCGAGTTGCTGTTGGCCGACGCGTTAGACGCACATGCGTGCACGAACAAAAGCGAACGCACGTATTCATTGAGCTGTTTGCTTGATGAGCCTGATGATGAGCCTGAAGACGATGGACCGGTGGCGAAGGCCATGGTTGATGAGAAAAGGAAAGAAAGAGGCGAGCACGATGGTCGCTATTCGTAAGTGAAGCAGAGGCCAAAGAATTGTAGACAGAGCTGGAAGGATTCGTGGTCGCGCCGGCGCGACGGACGCGCAGGTAGGTAGAGGAGGAGAGAGCAGAGTCGACCCAGAAGAGCAACCTCTGGCCGCAGTCACGCCGCAGCGGTCCATCCAACTCGAGGTTATTCTTCCGTCCAAACCACCATGTCCGCCTGCCTGCGATTCACCCGACGTGTACATATTTACATTGTTCTCATGCTTTTTGTTTCGTGGTTTCTGAATGCAGTGTAGGTTTGGAAGTCGTTCGTCGACAACAAAGGTCTCCCGTCTGTCTGTTTCCGTCTTTCCCAGAGATCCGACCGCCTTTGCACCTCCAGGCCACGATGGACAGTGCTTTCCTAACGTATGCCTCTGCGTCTGAACCCCGCCGGAGGTATTCTTAGTTTATTCCCAGCTGCAAATACACCGGGCAGTGCCAGGCGAGCTTGAAGCATCCCTCAGAATAGAGCCGTACAACTGTGAGCAGGCGAGCTTTCCCGCCGACTCCGCTGACCCGTCTGAATACGTCTCGTTCAGTGAATCGTGTCGGAGTAAATATCGTTTCCGCTCAGAATGACTCCTAGCCATGCCCGCTCTCACTCTCAGTGCGCCAGACAGTGCACGGCGGCCTCATCTTGTCTCTGACGGACACACTGGGTTCGCTGGCGGTCGCAACCAAGGGCCAGTACATGACTGGTGTCTCCGTCGACATTGGCACATCCTTTCTGAAGCCCGCAGGAGTTCCTGGCGATGTTCTTAAAGCTCGAGCGACCGTCACTGGCCTTGGTAAAGCAGCATCTATCTCTGAAGCCGCCTGCTGCACCTTTGAAATGAATTCTGGCATTAGGTAGGACGCTGGCGTTTACCAAAGTCGACTTTACAAATGCTGCCGGCGACATAGTCGCATACGGCCGTGAGTGCACTCCTATTATATCATAGTCGCAAACACCATAAAAACTGCCTGCGCTAGACCACACCAAATTTGTCGGGAAAGCTTACGGTCATCCTGTGAGTATTGCGTTACAGGCGTCTTCGAGAAAGGATGAGTTGACATTGTCACATCGGCATCCACAGGAAAATGTCAAGTTTACAGACGACGGCGAGAAAGTGCTGGAAGGCGAGGATAGAGAATGATGTTCTTATTATAATATAGACGAGTAACATCTGCGTTAATATATATTGCAATGGACGGAGAGTGCATGGTCCGTGGGTGTTGTTGAGTAAGTAAATGGACGGCGGCTGCGGCTCGGCTGAGTTGGGTTCGTCTGGTTGTGCATCCTTCCAACGACGACGTCCATGGCGGACCTCGCAGACCAGGCTCCTTCAGACAGCATATACACCCATTCGTCCAGCCCGCGCCGTCGCTCGTACACGTCGCAGAACTCGGGCAGCGGCAGCTTGCGTGCGATCTCGACGGGTCAGCGGACGAGACAGCTCAGAGCCGTGTCCTCAGCTCTCAGCGCAGGCAGCCTCGCAGAGTGCGTTTCTTCTTAACCGCGATGGCAGCAATGGCCCAGTAACGCGCAGACTTTGCCAGGTCAGAAACAGACCAATCTGAAATACACTCACCCGTTCCACGACGACACTATATACCTACATACCAGCCCTCCTTTCTCCTCCAGACGGAGAGCCGCCAATGGCCTAAAGCGCCCCCAATCTCGCCCGCCTCCTCCCGACCTGCCTCACCCCTCTCGGCCGTGTCGATAAGTAACGCGAGCACCGGGACGTTCTCGTCATCGTCCGGACGGGCACGCCGAAGGCAAGCCCTGAGCTTCAGCTCGCTCCTCGAACGCGACCCTACTGCTGCCCTTGTGAGGCAGCGAAGGCCTTCAACTGCTCCCGGCAAGGACATTATCAAGAGCGAAGTTGATGAGGACGAAAGCGCAAATGTGGGTGCAGGTCGGCGCTGGATAAAGTGGATGCATAGGAATCGGATGCGCGACCAGGTTCTGCTTTGCTCAGTCGCTGTAGCACTTTGGATAAAATGGTGCGTAGGATTAGGTGGTTACTCTGGTGAGTTCAGCGCTATTGTACGCGTCTCGGCGCGGTAAAGATGTTCTACACTATAGGTGTTGGGACTCCTCCCATGTATGGCGATTACGAGGCTCAGCGACACTGGATGGAGCTCACTAATCATCTTCCGACCCGCCAGTGGTACACCTACGACCTTCAATATTGGGGCTTGGATTACCCCCCTCTGACAGCGTATCATTCATGGCTTTGCGGACTAATGTGAGCTTTTACTCATCTGCCGGCGTCGGAGTGCCCTGAAATAGTCCCTAGTGGGTCACTAGTTGATCCCTCATGGTTTGAACTCGACGAGTCACGAGGAATTGAGACCGCGCAAAGCAAAACTTTCATGCGCTCGACAGTGCTGGTGTCTGATGTGTTTGTCTATATACCCGCCCTTATTTTCTTCGTCCGTGCGTGGCACGGCAGTCGGTCAAAAAGGACGCAGGTCGGTTCCTTTTATCACCTGTAAACTGGGTTTTTAATTATGAAACCAATTAGAGTCTGGCACTGCTGTGCCTCTTATTTCAACCATCCTTGATTCTCATTGACTCTGGCCACTTTCAGTATAATTCCGTTATGCTTGGTGAGTGGGCGAGGATTGAAGCCACAGCAAGGAGCTGACTCTTTGTAGGGCTTACACTTTTGGCTCTTGATTTCTTTTCACAGGGCAGGGATGAACTCGGTTCCGTTTTCTTTGTTGCGAGTCTGGCGTTCAAGCAGATGGCACTGTACTACGCCCCGGCCATCGGGTCATATCTGTTGGGCAGGTGCTTGAGTTTAGGTCCCAAGGCAGGGTAAGCAGCTACGACCTTTATTACTTCTGTTACTCCTCATAATTTTCGACAGACCTCGGCTCTTTATCCGTCTTGCCGTTGTGACGATCGCCTCCTTCACTCTTGCATTTCTCCCCTTCCTCCCTCCATTCGCATCTTTTGCGGATATATTGAACCCTATCTCCCGAATTTTCCCGTTCGCCCGTGGTCTATTCGAAGACAAAGTTGCAAACTTCTGGTGTGCCTCCAATGTCCTCTTCAAATGGCGCTTGTGGTTCTCCCAGCAGCTCTTGATCAAGCTCTCGGCTATTTTTACAGCCCTTGGATTTCTACCCTCGGTGATGAACCTGGTTATGAGCGGCTGGGGGGCTATGAACAGCAATTTAACTTCGGTTCCTGTAAAGAAAAATGAAGAAACTATAACGACGCCAACTTTACCCATTCTTCCTTGGGCAATGCTTTCTTCCTCAATGTCGTTCTTTCTTTTCTCATTTCAGGTACACGAGAAGACCATCCTGCTTCCCCTGCTCCCTCTCAATCTATTGCTATCGGGTGCTCCCAATGATTCCTTCACATTTGAATGGAGTGTGTTGGTGAATAATGTTGCAGTATTCAGGTAAGGTTCTTTACAAAACTATCTATTCAGAGCTGATCAAGGCCAATACCGTAGTATGTGGCCACTACTCAAAAAAGACGGATTGGGGATTCCGTATCTTGCACTAACTTTCTTTTGGAATTACATAATTGGGTACAACCCATTCGGAAAACCAACGCCAAAGCATGTCCTTCGTTATATAAGTATCGTGAGTGCTCAAAAGCAATTGTTTAAACATAGGCACTAATAGACGTCGCGAAAGTCCGTGTATACCTTGATGTTCCTCATCCATATCGCGGAGTTGTTCATTAGCCCCCCACGCCGCTATCCAGACCTTTTCCCTGTACTTAATGTGCTCGTTAGCACCCCCATTTTCTTTGTTACGTGGCTCTGGAGCATAAAACGTAGTGCCGAAGTAACATGGGGAATCGCAGGTGTACATGCTCAAAGCAGCAGGGAAATCTGAACATTATGTGTAGACGATATATACATAATCAATATTAAATCACTATATAATTGCTATTTTACAAGATTTGTGTGATGGAGTATAATAATCGGGCGTGTTGGTAGTAGGCCTATGTTTTCGTTGGCGCACCTTTGCGTCGTTTCTTACGCGTAGCGTCACCCGCATCGCCGGAAGGCTTCTGTGCACACTTTCGCTTTTTGCACGTCGGTTCTGGGAACTTCTTGGCGTCCTTTCTTCTAAACTTGCGGAATTCCCTAGTAACTTTCGTTAGTAATGCCGTTGATGCAATAAAGGAGCAGGCCCACGCTGTCGTAGTATCGTCAGGCGCTATTGCCCGGACATCACTGAGCTTTCGATCGACTTCATCAAAGAAGTTATGTCGTCCTTTTTTCAAGAACTCGCAACGCTAATAATTATTGTGTAATAGCTGGAGCTTAAACACACCGTCTCCAGGTAAAACTTGTACGACTTACCAGAAGCGCAAACATTCCGCACTCTTCTTTTGAAGGTTCCTGACGCCCAAACAAAACGGCTAACTCAGAAAGCGGGAGGTCTTGTTCGATCGACTCTGCCAACTGATGAAATCGCCTTAATTACAAACCGCGGGTTGGTAGTACTTGAACCTGAGGTCAAAGACACACCTTCTCAATGATCCGGCGGCGACCTTCACTGAAACTTTTCTGAGATGCTAGTTCAAGCGATCTAAGTTTCGTCATACTCCCGCTCCAACCATTCTTCAGTCCGAGCTCTTTCCAATGATCCTTTAGGTACCCCTTCGATAGGATCGTGACAGTGCTTAAAAAGGTGGGGAGAACTAGCCTGAATGTACTCACGTAGAATTTTAAGTTGTTTACTCCTCTATCTTTGAAGAGCGTCTCTGGCGTAACGGTAAGAAGCATATTCTCTGCAATTCGATCAAATTGTAACTTAAAGAAATAAACTGAATGTAGACTCGCTAGACGGGACAATCCCTGACTTACAACTGCTTTCTTGGGCACATCATCAAATAGACCACTCCTATGCTTCACCGAGGCAATAAGAAAAATAATTTTCTTTTCTATCGGAAGCTAGTTCCCGGAGCACAATTTCAACGCACTTCGATTCCAGAATAAGTATATTACCTACATGGGACACCTTTGTCAATTCCGTTCGAAGATCCTCTGGAAGTCCAAGGCTGCGAGCCAGCTCAAATATGAATTCCTCGGGGTCTTCCTCCTCTTCCATACAGTCACTTATTCCCTCACCACCTCTCGTGGTTGTGGTTTTCGACCGCTGTAGGACTTCTGAGCACTGCCGGCGCTTTGCATGCAAGTCAGTTCGAGAGTCCTGCACCACCGGATCTTCTGATGTTGTATCGTCACGATTACCATTGGGCAGACCACTGGTTCGCGCAGGATGCAGATCAGCACTTGACTTCGTAAGGGGCCTTTTCCTTCTCTTCCCCCGCTGCTTCTCTGATACCGTTGGTGTCGAGCGAGATGATGAGGTCGCTTGACCGTCCTTACTGAATGAAATTTGTCCAAGTATGAGTGAGGGTAAGCAAGAAGATGCAGCTGGCTGATCGGATGGGAAGGGCTTACCTGATGGTAGTAATCGGTGGTACTGTTCTCAGCCTCTGCTTTCGCCTAACTCGGGCAACAAGCGGCGATTCATGAGCACCATCACTCTCGCCATCTGAATGACGGTCGGGAGCTAGGTTCGGTGGACACTTTGGCGCGGGTCTCGGTGACAAGCCGCGGAAAGGCATGCCAAGGCAAGAGGTAGTAATCGTGTGTATCGTCGTCTGTGTCGGGAAGGTGGCAAAGGAGAACCAAAGGAGGACAAACGGTTCTAGTCGGGGTTAAGAAAACAAAGGCATGCACGAAGAAGTTGAAGGCTTCGCTCAAGTTTAAATACATCTAAGGAGAGAACCGAATTCCGAGACGTGATTTCCGCAAAAAATGCCAAGCCGAGATCGTAGAGGGCGCCAAATGACCAGGCGATGAAACACACTTCGCAGAGCACGGGTACGCGAGGGCAAATATTAATATTGGCGCTAGAAAACAGGCTCGGAAGCAGTCCTCGAAACCAAAGCTCAGAAGTCAGACTTTGAGTTAGTACGTCACTTTTTGATCGGCGAGGTCGCGCCAAAACATTAATATTATGGTATGTTCTCATATCGGTATTAATACCTTCAATGTCGTTAGTACTAATCAAAAATGACGGTGTCAAAACGATTGTTATACTTACAATTTGAGTTGTGATTTCATCCGATTAAATATGTGCTATTATTATACGTCAGCCCTTCCACCATTTACCCACTTTTGCCGCTGAGTAACGAATGCTTTTCCCGAAGCCCGCGCTTACGATGCCTTTGACCGTTTGCACCGCCGCAGGGTAGCGAACAATTCTTTGCATTTCTAGTCAGGGTCATAAAAGTAACGTCGGTAGCTGCTTGATAGAATAACAACCAGTAAGAGCGAAAAAAAGGACGGACCTGTTCGAAGAACAACTTCGAGTTCCTTGTCACCCGCAACCTTAACCCAAAACACGGATTCGTCTGTTTCTTTGGGGGTAAGCCCAGGCCGCGAGGAGTATTGAGAGGCAAGCCCCGCCCGCAGTGTTGCAGGCAGTTTCTTTATGTGAATAGCACGCGTATGTGGGTTCGCGTCTTGCTGTATTATAGAAGAATGGGATGGCCAATGTACGCCAGGTAGGCCGACTGCGAGACGTTGATACAATTCCCTGAACTGGGGAGATTGCTTCTTGACAATATTAGCGATTTTGGAGCGATTCTCCGCAGGTAAAAACATTCGCGGGTCGCCATTGTAGCTGATGGCGGCAATGTTTTCAAAGAGCTCCGTCTCCGAAAACTGGGGCGGAAGTACAAGAAGCGCGACCCGCAAGGCGGAAGTGAGGTTCACTTGCTGCGTCAGACGGACACGAGCATCGTCCTTTATTATTCGGAGAGGTTTATGCATGCGTCCGGCGAGGTACAATGATTGCCATGTTAGGAGGTCCGTGCAAAGATTATCAATGGATGTTACGCCGTATTTGATCATCTTCACGAGAGCAAGCGATGATAAACGTATAAGCATACAGATATTTGAAAGGATTGCTTACTACGCCATTGACGCGCACAAAGGTATTAAACCACACGCCAGGACCGACTCCCTGCACCTTTGACACAAAATCCGAGCCTAATGCGCGTATGTGGAGAGGATAATGACCGGGAAACTGAGTCATATTGATAGAGTGCCAATGATCAGGATGTTTGACGGCAAACATAAAATCTAACATGGGCGTCTTCCCGTCCTCCTTCATCGACGCGTAACCATCCTGCTCGAACACCCCAGACCCGTAGGCGAAGGCATAACGAACGGGAGCACGAAATTGAGAAACAATGTCCTCAAGAAAAGCCCTCGTCGAGTTTGGGACCGACAAGAGCTGGTTCTGTCCAAAGTTGGGAGGAAGCGAAGGGATCGCCTGAGGTCGGCTGTTGGTCGGGTAGCGCGGAGACGGACTGAGTCTTGCGCGAGGGCGAGATAGGTGGGCAGCGGGTGGTATCGGACTCGAGGCCAGGGATGAGGACGGAGCAGGGGTATGTTCGGTAGCAAAGGAACGGACGAGCTGTTGTACGCGGCGGCTACGGCGGGCGGAAGGGAGCATGGCAGTCGGTGTGAGAGGTCGGTGCACACGTGACATAACGCTTTCTCGACGCACGCAGTCACGTGCCTGGATTTTTTTTTTTTTGATTCTCAATTTATATAATGACAGGGCCAGCTGCACTGGCAAGGCCCAATACCTTTGTTAGGAATGAATTTTATCACATTTTTAAAAGATGTTGGATGAGAATTATTTTAAATAAAGGACATCCGGTATCCCCATAACTCCTGTACCCCATTCCCCACAGATACATCATACCGTATATGTGGATCAATCCGTGTAGAGAAGAGAGACCGCATTCTCACTCAGATCTTTGGCATCAAGAACTTCTCCCATTCGATCAAGTTCTACCTTCACAAGTCAATTGCAAATTTGAAGACAAGAGGTGATTTGGCAGAAAGTATCAGTGAATAATGTTTTGTGGCACATCCTGGTCTAACTTGATCCATTATATTCATCTCAGTTTCACTGGGGGTTCCCATAGTATGCGTCAGAGGAATCTGGAACTGTCACCATTGCGAGTAGTCAAATCGAAGCTTTCCGGGAGATGTGCAGAATAGCTGAGTGCGGAAAACGGTAATCGTGGGGCGGTGTAATATTCACAAACCACATGGGTCAAATGTGAAGAAGACCTCGATTCTATACAGGTCAGGCAGGTGCTCATTAGAGTAAAGGTTTGGAAGATGAACATGCGCCTCATTTCACTCGGACCACTGGGTAAGTCAGGATTCCAGCCAAAGACGAATAGACTCAATAAAGATTTTGCCCCCCAGCTGTTCATGTAGGGAGAGAACATGGTGCTACACGGCAAAGATGTCGGACTTGTGATTCTAAGGCTGCTACCCACATCTAGGTGACCACTTGGTAGAGATATATCTGACCGGGGTGCTAGAATAGGCAGATCAGAAGGTGAGCTTATGCTGTAGGAAGGAGGTGTGAGGATCCTGCCTATAAAAGGAGATTAGTAATCACAGGCAGAGTGATTACCAAGTGGCTGGTGAATAGAGT